>LPNX010554287.1:13485-50542 GCA_001517045.1 Pseudotsuga menziesii
CATCCAATGCAGATATGGAGAGGAGGTTCTTCTTTAGTCCTGGAAAAAATAATACATTCTTCATCTTAAAAGACTTTCTAGAGTCTAGTTTATAGAAGGATTCACCACTACCTTTTATTGGATACTGGTAGTCATCCCCAAGTTTCACCTTGTGAGGTGACTCATGTTCAGATAGCTTCACAAATGGTTCTTTGAATCCCGTCATGTGCTTGGAAGTACCACTGTCTATAAGCCAATCATTGCTTCCATGTGAAACAGTTCCCGTGAGAGCGGAGATCAGTACATATTCATCCTCACTTGAAGAGTCATCACTCTCTTGTCTGATTCTCTTTGTGGAAGGTTCATCATCCTCTATAGCATGGACATGATGTCTTCTCTTGTTTCCCTTCTTCTTTAGATTTCTTTTGTTAGGGAAGAATCTGGATATGTGACCTTTCTCACCACATGTGTAATATCTAATAGTATTTAGATCTTTTCTAGAGTCTGAGATCTTACCTTTGGAGTGATAATTGCTCCTCCTATTTTTCTTGGAGTGAACTGTGAGACCTTGATCTTCACTACCCATATTCTCTTCTCGAGCTGCTATCCGATCTTCTTCTTGAGAGCATTCTTCCCATAGTCTGCTGAACTTGACTAAATTATTTCTGGCACAGATTCCTTGAATGAAAGAGTCCCATGATCTAGGGAGACCATTCCATGTGGTCATCACAATCTCTATATTTTCCACTTCTTCATCTACTGCTTCCAGCTGCTCCTTGATCTGAGAAACCCTTGTAAAGTAAGACTGAATAGTCTCATCATTTTGGATCTTCATATTGTTCAATTGGTTTCTCAAAGTCATCTTCCTGTTTATGTTCTTCCCTTCAAACAATTTGGTTAGGGCATCAAACATAGCTTTAGGTGTCTTGAGGGAGGACGCCTGTGATATAAGATGATCCTTGATAGAATCAGTAATGATTCTCTTTTCCATAACCAACATCTTCTTATGCAAGGCCTTAGCCTCATCTCTTTCTGGAACTGGAACCTCCTCATTGATATAGGAGTCCAACTCATTCTCTTCCAGGACCAGGGAGATCCTATATTTTCAAGCTTGGAAGTTATCAGCTCCCTCAAGATTTTCATCAAGATTGGTATGATGATACATCTTAAACTGAGAACCTCAAATGGAAATACAAAATATTTATATCTTACCAGGTCAAGATGTTGGATCTAGATTTGGAGCTGAAATCCTGTAGTGCTGGTTCAGTAGGAAATTAGGGTTTTGCTTTTTCGAAGATCTGTCCACCCAAATGCCTTGAAATTTATCCCTAACTTTGATTTTGGGTAGGATATCAATCCAGGCCTGGGCTCACTAAAAAATTTCTCTTCTATGAGAAGCCCTAATTTTCGGCAGTAGTGTCGGGTCCAAAATTGAAAAACCTCAGAATTGGATTCTGCTTCGACAGAAAGATGCGCCCTAAGGAGGAGAGTTATTCCACCTTACTTTTGCTGAAAATATATGGAGGAAGATCCACAAACTAGGAATCCCTAGTTCCTACAGCTGCACAATGTCTTCTTCTCAGGTTAGCTCTGATACCGTGTTAGAATTTCATCATTAAGCTAGCATTATATTTGGATCTTTACTGAGAGAATAACAAGCACAACAATCAAACATAAGAGACAATGAACACAGTGTTTATCCTCAGGGAAACCATAAATGGTGAAAACCACACAACTTCCTCAGAGATAGAATCAACACAAAAATATAAAATCCCCAAAACAGTAAGTGATCTCCTGACAGCAGTAACCTTCTTCTTATCTAGCCCCAGTGTCTTCTCCTTCCTCAACTATGCGCTACACTTGAGTGTGTATGAGTTGTGTGATAAATAGAGACTCCAGTTCTCTATTTATACTAATCCCAACATGACTAAAACCCTACCAAGGCTGACCTCTACTAGGAGAGTCTAATAACCCTAGTGCCCCAGAACTGCGGGGACTTTAACCCTTAGACAATAGGAGGGTTACCCACAATGACTTGACATGACTTGTTTACATGATAGACCTTCCCGGTAGGAACATTGGGGCATGACATAACTCAAGTACATCCCGGATAAACATCGAGTTACAATATATAAGAAATACAAGTGAAATACATTTTGAAGTTACATATACATCAACAGCTGAGAAGTAACTAATTGTAACTGGGGGCTAACTAAGACTAACTAGTGCTAACACCAACTGACTAAAGTAGGTTGGTGTTGGGACTCCCAGTGGATCCTAAAATGTAGGGATTGGTCTAGGAGGCACCCTAACTGATGCATGCACATGAAGTAAATGGAAGTTGACCTCTAGTAGTGTTCCCCACACTTCAATGGTTGGCACATGTGTCCCAATTGGGCCAAGAGGACCTAATTGCACTAGTGGACCCATTTAATTAATTCTAAGGTTCCTAAGTTAGGCAGTAATTAATCTAATATACATTTTACCAAGGGAGAATTAATAATCCTAACATGTTAAACCATGGATTATAGGTATTTATTACATGTAATTCTACTAGAGGAAGCTGTGACTTTTAGGGTGCCTATTTGTGATTAGGGTTGAGCATAATGGGATTTGTTACTATATATATCTGACCCAATCCCATAGAACTTTAACATTTCTTTCTCTAAAAGTATGACCTATGAAAATTTGTACTTATAGTTGTAGAAATTCTAAAGCCTTGATGGCATATGGAATTTCATAAACAAGCCAAGGATCTAGGCACACAATTAACCTCACCGAGAATTGTAGAGAATTAGCATAAGGAGAGAAGAAGAAGAATTAATGAACACACATCAATGAATTATCAATAAATGATAATTGATATTATTACATAGGTAATACATCCTTATAAAGGAAAAATGAGTTGTTAGAAGACAACTCAAGCTAGCTCATAAAGCAGGATTACTAATTATGATAAACCCCATAGTTGGTAAAGCACTTTCCCAATATACCAAGCACCTAACGAATTAGCAACAGCATGTGTGAGTGATGATGAGTGAAGGAAAGTCTTGCTAATCCTATAATATGGAGAAAAAATAATGGAGCATGCGTTGGAAACAAAAGCTGCCAGTTTCCTAGTTGACTAGCTTTACCTTATCCACAGAAAAGCAGAATAAAGCAGAATCTGATGTAAAGCATAGTTACCGATTTTGGATGGCCATAAAGTGGTCAAGATCAACCCAGAATCAGAAATAAATCATTCCTGGGATATAGATGGCAAGTGTTGACTCTATGGTGCAAGTGGATGCCAACGATCTAAGCTAGTGGGTAGGAAATTAATCAAATAATGATTAATTATTTTATAAGTGGGTTTATTCTATTCCAAAACCCCACTTTAAGCCTGTCTTAATGATGATATCCCTGAACTAATCATAAATATATATGCATATAGGTCCTAGTAACAAATCTATGGTCACCCTTTTACAATTTATCTTGTCCAAAGAAACGAGGAAATAAGCAAAACCTCAAGGGGAAAATCCTCCTTCAATAAAGGACATGAAAAGCAATACCAAAAATGCTGAACTGCTAGTGTTGCTGTTGCTCCAAACTAAATGTTGATTTATGAAGGAATCTTATTCTTGGGAAGAAGATAAATCACCTCACCTGGATCAAGGACAGCTGCAGGATCGAAACTAGGACCATGTAGAACAACTGAGATCCAATGATGTGAAGGAAATACTAAAGGATCTTGAGACTTGTAATCAGCTCCAAGATGATGAGATGACATGAATTTCAAACCGGTAGATATGAAATGAGCTCCAGATAGGTGAAATAACTATCCAAACGAATGTATAATGTCTCCATCTTGATTTACACAGAGAGGATGTGTGCAAGTGATCTTGTAGGAACATAGAGAAGGCATAGGATCAAAGAGTGTGAATGCATGGGCTCCATGGGTTGATATATCTTCCAAATAATCCAAGAGATAAAAAATAAGCACAACAGTAGACTCATGGGATTATACTGGTAAAGAATCCTCTATGGTAGAAGTATGAGAGAAGGAAGTATAGTGATGTTCAAAATCTTCAAGGAGGCTCTAAGAATGAGTGCCAAGAACAAATGAGGAGCTGCATAAGCACATGGGATCACGTATGGTAAGTGGTAAGACACTAAAAGGACTTGATTTGGATAAGCAAACATCCTAGAAGTCATTGGGTTGCACACCATCAAGAAGAGAGGCATGCAAAAAGTGTGAGAGGTCTTGCATATGGATCTCAGAATCCATGATAGAAGACATAGAGAACACTGAATGTGTGAGTGAATCATCAATATCAATAGAAGCTCCATTAGTCACTTATTTTTCATCAACAACATCATAAGAAGATGAATAAATATCTTCTACTTCAAGAGACACATAAAAATATTGCTTTTCAATATTTTCTTCTTGATTTAAAGAGGAAGCATTCGAATCAAAGAGAGTAGTAGCAACAAGAACTGTATGAGAAACTTCTTCTTCATGATCAAATTCATCAAATACTGTAGAGACCAAGACATATTGAGAGAGAGAAATCATTGAGTATCTAGAGGCACTCTCCACATAGCTAAAAGGATCATCATTGTCCTTTCCCAAAACTCTATCCAATGTTGTGCAGAGATCCTTTGGGTATTCAACAGAATCAATAAGGTAGCGCATGCTTGAAGAGATATCTAGACAAATAGCTCCAATTTCTCTATCATAGTCATTCAACCAGTCACTTGGCTCTTCATAAGACTCTTCACCAGCTCCAATATATATCTCATAGAGACCTTGTCTCTTTAGATATGAAATCATCTTCAATTTCCACTCTGAATAGCTTGTGAATGGATAAAGAAGAGAAACTGATACTCTTCAATCCATTTGAAGTTGAACCTGCAAAATAAACCTACAAATATGAAAAGGAGGATTAATTAATGAACTCTCAAAGATTTGATATCATGTAGAGCTTTGATATCCTCAGCTTTGATACCATGTAGAAATTTTAAGGCCTAGATGGCATAAGGAATTTCATAAACACGCTAAGGATCTAGGCACACAATTAACCTCACAAAGAATTGTAGAGAATTATCATAAGGAGAGAAGAAGAAGAATTAATGAACACACAGTAATGAATGATCAATAAATGATAATTGATATTAGTACATAGGTAATACATCCTTATAAAGGAAAAAGGAGTTGCTAGAAGACAACTCAGGCTAGCTCATAAAGCAGGCTTACTAATTATGATAAACTGCATAGTTGGCTAAAGCACTTTCCCAATATACCAAGCACCTCACGAATTAGCAATAGCATGTGTGAGTGATGATGAGTGAAGGAAAGGCTTGCTAATCCTAGAATACGGAGAGAAAATAATGGAGGATGGGTTGGCAACAAAATCTGCCAGTTTCCTAGTTGACTAGCTTTACCTTATCCACATAAAAGTAGGATAAAGCAGATAGAGCAGAATAAAACAGAATCCGTTGTAAAGCACATTTACCAATTCTGGATGGCCATAAAATGGTCAAGATCAACCAAGAATCAGAAATAAATCATTCATGGGATATAGATGGAAAGTGCAGACTCTAAGGTGCAAGTAGATGCCAACTATCTAAGCTTGTCGGTAGGAAATTAATCAAATAATGATTAATTATTTTATGAGTGAGTTTATTATATTCCAACAACAGTGACAAGAGATGACATAATATGTTTGAGTATAAGGAAGATCCAAACCAGATCTAACTAACTATGCTATAGTTCTCTATTTGTTATCATTAGTATGTATTGTACTACTACTCTTATTAGTATTTATGTTGTGTACATTGCATTTGAATTGTATCTCAAGGACTCACTTTAACACAATGACGAGTGGAGTGTTAAAGTTGAAAGAGAAGGAAATTATGTTTTGAGTTTATTACAGCAGTACTATTTTTGATCTAGCTCTGTTTAATTTTTGTTTTGTGCATTAAAGTATACAATTTTAATTTTCTAATATCAAACCCTAACCTAAATTCAAACTTTAACATCGTATTAGAGCTTAGGGTTTGTAGTTAACTCTATTATACAGTCTGGCAGAGTCTACAATGATCCTAAGATAAGGGTTTCAGTATTGTCAAAGTAACAATAAGGGTTCATTAGCCATCAAAGTGATAAAGATGGTAAATATATGATATTTAGATAGTTAGTTTATCTTACAATTGGACTAGATTTAAATGTGTATGAGACAACTGAAGAAATAAATGTGTTATTTCAGTACTCATAGTTTATATCAGAAAATGAATTTGATAGAATGTGGACATGATGACCCCCTTGAAGAGGTATGTTAGAAAAAAGGATTACCCAAGCATTTTTCTGTGATAAATAATAAATCTTTCTTAACTCTTCATATGGTTGAATATTAACTTGATTGATCATTTTTGTGTAAAAAGAGTTTTTGTGATGCGTGATAAGAGTTTTCCAGCATAATATCATGATCATATGTGTTAAAACTATCCTAGCTTATACTAACAAATCTTATGATGCAAGAAGTGCATTCTCAGGTTTAAAGGAAATTGGTGCATAATGTTTAATCATTGTTTGTGATGCATTGATCAATGTAATATGATATTTCAAGTGAAAATAATCTTAGAACTTGCTCATGTATTTATCATAATATCATGTCTAGGGTTATGATCTAACCTAGATTGTGCTAGCGGCACGCTTATTATTTCATGAGGATGATATGATGATGGCACCTCTAAGAGTATATGTTCAATTTGATGTCAAAATCAAGATGCACAATGTGATTTCTGCACAAGGGAAGATATAAAGAGGGAGGACATTCCATGTTGATTCTTTGTATTGTCATGACATGTGGATATTCTCTTGATGTCATTTAGATTGTTTCTTTGTACATATATGAATGATAAGATCATGTTATTACATAAAATTGATATTGGTTATTGATGACAATCAAACTTAACATGTAAATAAGATCCACAAGAGGAGGATGTTGTGACAAGTAATGAATGTTTGTAGATCCTATTTATGCTAAGAATTTAATGCATAGATCAAGAGGGATCTAAGTGATCAGGTACAAAGGGAGCAAGAGGCTCCACAAAATGCAGGATCATTCATGTTGGATGTTCATCCTCTCAGAGAAACTTCCAGGAATTTTTTATTGATAGATTGGACCATCTAGTAAGTTTAGAGATCGAGAGGGAGCCAAAAATGTACTCCTTAATCCCCCAACAAGATGGGATTGCAAAGAAAAGTTGTGATATCCCTTAAAGAAAGTTTTATGAGAATCCTCCCAGTGATATAAATCTGTAAGTAACCTTAGTCCATGAGTCATCTCTCTTAGACGAGCAAAGGGAGGAGGTCAAGGAGTCTTTAGTTGATCTCTTTGAGAAACCAATTGAGAGGTTTCATGATTGCTCTAGTTTCATATATCATATAAGCCATCTCAATGTTTAGAATCATCCATTTGTGAGGAGGAAACCAACATTAGGTTTGGAATATGTAAAAATGCTAAATGACATGCAAAAATTGGTTCTCAACTAACAAGGGAAGTCATTTAAAACTTCCAAGTGGATCCATAAAAGATCAAGCTTCTTGCTGACAATTAGAGCTATTTAGAGCTCTCAGAAAATTATGTTCTCTATGACAGGTAAGATCACATCAAGAGGAAGTATCATCACGTATGGGACATGGTGTAATATGCTCTATCAAATAGATAGTTTACTGATGTGTTGACTAAGCCTCTATCAAAGTCTAAGTACTTCTGAGACAAGCTTAGTGTTGCTAAGAATGCCTCTCTTGCAAAGGAGTGTTAAATATAGTGCAGTTGCAAGACCCATTCTCAGGGAGGATGGTACCCTAGTCAGTTAACTAGGGAAGAGTAAGACCCTAGAATGTACCCTACTAGTCTCTTGAGGTTCTTGGTATGGGACCAAGCAGGTTGATTCCATGGAAAAGTCCCTAAAATATGGTTAGGGCCCCTATATGTCTCTAGGGTATTCTGGTCCGGGACCATACAGTTTCTTGGACATGATGTCCAATTAGATCCTGTAGGTTGAGACAGATACTTCCTGGTCTAGGACCAAGTAGATTCTTGGTCCAAGACCAAGCAGTTTCTTCGGGTACATTCCTGGTCAGTTAACCAGGTGGATCTTGTTCAAGTTGACTAAGATGATGATGTGTAATTTCATCTCTCCTAATCAGTTATTGGTAGGTTGTTTCTCAAGGGACTGGAAACCCCTTGATGATGTCACCTACACCTATTTCTTAGGAGCATTATTGAAGACCAGAGGATCACAACATCCAATTTGGATCCTCTCCTTATACAATGATGATAAAAATATATGAAACAATGTACCTTGAGAGAGAGGAAATATTAAATCCCTTGGTCTTGTTGGTACTATGGGTAAAAGGGGTCGTTTTTCCACCTTTATTGCACACCTTAGTCTTGTGTCTATGAGGATTGTCACAACATTTTATTATGACCCTTGTGGTTGACTTTTTGTCCTTTATCTTTTACTTCGTCATAATGTTCTTTTTTTTGTGTAACTTTGGTACGATGACTTTTATTTTATGGCTTTTATTTTTGGACCATTGGTACCTTATCCTAAGTCAACTTAACTTTATGTTTTTTATTTTTTGGACCATTGGTACCTTTTCTAAGTCAACTTTTATTTTATGGTTTTTATTTTGTAATACCATTGGACCATTGGTACCATATCCTAAGTCAACTTTTATTTTATGGTTTTTATTTTGTAAGACCATTGAACCAATGGTACCCTATCTTAAGTCAACTTTTATTTTATGGTTTTTAGTTTGTAAGACCATTGGACCATTGGTATCATATCCTAATTCAACGTAACATTATTTTATGTTATGTTTGTTAACTATCCTTAATCTTAGTGTTTAATTAATAGACATTTCTAAAAGGCTTGTCAAGGTTATTAATTAAGTTCTTAACTTCATTCTTGAGTGCATATTGACATGAGAAAAAGTTCATATCTGATCCCTGTCTTCTTGAGAACTTGTTTCTACTGGCTTGTGATTGTGTCTTGTTGGGACATGACTATATTATCTTTGCGGGGCATGAATATGTGTCTTGTTGGACAGTGACTGTGTCTCATCTCTAATGGGCATGACTATGTGTCTTTATGGTCCGTGACCATGTGTTATCTATGTTGGGAATGACTGTGTGCCTTGTTGGTTCATTCCTGTGTCTTATCTCTACAAGGACATGACTGTGTCTTGCTTGGCCATGACAATATTATCTCTAATGGGCATGACTATGTGTCTTGCTAGGACATGACTGTGTTTTAAATATGTTGGGACATGACTGTGTGTCTTACTGGATGGTGACAGTGTCTTATCTCTATTGGGTCGTGACTATATCTTATCTCTGTCAGGATGTGACTGTGTCTTATCTCTGTTGGGATGGTACTATGTCTTGTTGGGATGCGACTATGTTTTATCTCTAGTGGGTGTTGTAGAAACCCACAAAAAAAGCCTCATCGATGGGGGTTCTCACTCTGTCGATTCCCAACCAGCGCGATCTCCCTAAGCACCAGCCTAGACAGGTTTTACCTTACCCAACAACATTCATAGAGTGGACGTTGTCTCACCCAAGATGTTCAAGGGAGAGCTATCAGAACCAAGTTTTCGGCAGTAAGAAGGGAAGATATGGCATCCGATGGGTAAAGTAGCATAAATATTAGATTGTGGAACGAAGACATTGATCATGATTTATCTTCATCAATACAGATCTAACAATTTGCATCATTCTTTTGTCATGGCATTTCATCACAACAGTATAAAACAACTTAACCCATCATTTATAAAAAATGAAACAGGGTTGGAAGAGATCGTCATGACATAAGTACATCATAACAGAAATGTGATATAATTGGAGTAGATTACAGCATCATAAACCGTAATAGATTCAACACACTTATTATTCATATCACAACAACGAAACTAGAAAAACATAATATAAGATTCATGCATCGACTATCATATCATATTAATTCTACAAAATATATCCAAAACAAACAATTCTACTCCACAGTAGGAGATCAAACATATCCCAAAAATCCAGATAGATCACGGATACAACAGAAGACTACCCAAAACCATAGACAGATCGCACTAGACTTCATGCGATTATCTTTAATCTCATGACTCATTCATCCTCACAATAACAGTCATCGTAATTCCCTTACAATTGCAAAACTAGCTCTATATATAGGCTTGCACCTTTACATTGAATGTCCACTTCTAACTAACTTCTAACCACTAATGACCTATGGAGACAAAACTTGGTCAAATAATATATTAAATATTCAAAAATGGTTATTTCTCCACCTATCGCGTTGATTTGGCCTTGCACAGTGTCGCGTGAACTTGCGTAGCTACCATGATGCTACGCAACTCACTTACCAAAACCCTTGCCAACATGCCCCCAACATAGTCTTATGGCTCGTCCCTAAGTCACGTAAGGTTGACAGAGTATATGCCGATGTCCGGGCCTTGAAATATTTGAACTGCTGCACAATCTTGCGAACCCAGAGCTAGACTTTATCGGCAATGCTTTGACAATTAAGCACATCTTACCGCACAGGGTGGGATGTCCCAACTTTTTCATCAACCATCTATCGATTCTCTTTGACCACCTGTAGCGTTGCGACTGCTTTAGCAGACAACTACCCACCGATTTCTTGAAACTCATTTAACTTTGTGTGACATTTTTGTTGGTGTTCTTGGGCATGGGAAGCTCTCTGCTATAAGAATTTTAATTCCTTAGACCGCATGATCTGTACCATAAGTGGTAGGGCTTGCAGTGTGTGGCAGCATGGTATTCAGTGTCCTTAGTTGTCCTTCAGCTTCTTGCACCTACTTGGTTAGCTGGTCGAGCTACTCATCTTAGACAACGCTTTTCCAAAATTGCATCATCGCCTCCATGATTGTCTTGTCCTCTTGATCCATGGTTTCAAATTGGGTCACTATCTCTTCAATGGAGGTCTGTCATTCAACAAACTGCTCCGGCGGTGTTTCTAGATGGACCAGGGCACTGAGTACCAGGTTGGTGTCTTGGAGTTAGGCTATAAATTCCCTGAGTAACTTGGACTTAGCGGCTACAATAATCTCGGTTGTGTTCTAAAAAATATGATGGCATGCCTCATCAACAACCTACTTGACCTTGCCAACACTAGCGTATAGTTGGGCCTTCTCAAAGATGAGGTGGTCCTGTGCCTTCTTCAGCTCCATAATTTCCTCAGAATCCTCACACTGCAGCTTGGCCTACACTGCCTTCAATGAATATATTTCTGATACCTTCTCTTCTCCTAGCTGCACCCTGACCTGATGCAGCTCCTTCGCTTCTTTTTGTAGCTTCTCGGCTGCGCTCTACGACTGGACGTATCCATCAGTCAGCTCCTTATGTCTATCCTCCAAGTCATGGGTGGTAACATGTTGTAGCTCCATCAGCACTTGATTTGGTAACTTGTTCAGGTCTAAAGCAATGCTCTGGATCGGTCATAGTAACTGCTGTACTTCTTCACTTCCCGTGTCGATCGCAATCAAGGGAACTTGAACGTTCCTAGCCCGAGGCTCGGTGCTAATCGACGAGACTTCCTATATCACATGTCTCATAGATGTTTTCCTGGAAACAATATAAAAAATGGAATTCAACCTATTTCTTACCACACCAAACTCTTCGTGGTTGGACTTGCAGATCACCTGTCATAGCCTCAAGCTTTGATGAGCTGTTGTAGTTGGTCCTCCATCCTCAACTAGATACCGCTGCCTACATCGTATTCCTAGCGCCATTTGGTGTGAGTCTCCTCTTGCATGCGCTATGATTTGGCCTTGGGATCCATTGACGACTCATTATCAGAATTGGGAGCACTCAGCTCCTTCTGGGCAGGCTCTTCCAGGGCATCAGGTGGGTTGCGCCATTTAGCTGACCACTCTTGAACAATAGCATCCAACTCTTCATCCGTTACTTTGTAAGCTAGAGGTAGCCACTGCTTGTCGGGGTCTTGTTGTGCCTGAATGTAAATGGAATGTGGCCCGATAGCGAACTGAATGAGCTGCTGTGTAATTATATAATCAGGGAACTGTGATAGCAATGATTTGCAATGCTTCCCAATAGACCCAAAAGTGAATTACATAGTCCACCTATCGACTGGGCTCCTCAACCCACCATAAATTCTGATAATGTGCGTCGTGGCACACCTTCACCGTATCAACTGCCATTGGTTGGTAATCTTCGGGTTCCATCCAAGTGACGAGTGAAATGAGAATTAATAGAAAACTATATGAAAATGGCTGCCCAGCCTGACCAGTGAGAGCATATTTAAGAAACTAGTTAAGTAAGAACAAGGACCAGTTCATTTGTATGCCTTCTGCACATTTTTGGGCACATGTGACCACACCCGAGTTGAACTGGACCAGTCGATTTCCCTGAAAAAACTTGCTCGCTAGAATTCATGCCCCAATATGCACTGTTTATGAGTTAATGCTATCAATACGATAGGTGCGGCCATCCCGCTATAAGCCAAAGTTATCCTTCAGCTGCTTGGCAAGATTCTTGTCGGTATCCCTCCCACAGATATACTGCGCTGGATCTTCCCCGACCTTTGGAAAGCCCATAATGATCACACTTAATTCTACTGTGATAGGAATGGGTGTATTCAACCAAAGTGTCCCACCATGAAAACAGGCCAAGAGTTGTTTAACACATGCATGGGCTTCATTTAATCACCCAAAATGAGGCATATTGATGAGACCCAACAATCTAGAGTTGTCTAACCCGCTTGCCCAAGGTTGAGGAATCCGTTGAATTGGGGCACCAGGCACCATTGGGACTAACTGATAGGGCTCATCCTAGACATATTTAAGTAACAACAAATCATGGTCCTCAAACTTCAATCTGATCAGGGCAGGGAGGATATCGACCGAGCAAGTCATTCCTTTCGGAAACAACGATAATTTTGGTGGATACTTTTGATTCTTCATAGGCTTCCTTGGCTTTTCTCCTGGACACGTAGGAGCGACATATCCCAAGATATCATGAATAGAGATGCCCCCAAGCGCTACAGACTCTATAGCTCCCAAGATTGATGACCCGGTTTTTGTGGTCCCTTCTCCTTGCACTCTAGCCGAAGTGCGGGTATCCCTCTTTTGTGGCGGTGTGGAACTGGCATTCTAAGCATGCTGCTTTCTCTTATGGATGGATGATGAGCCTATTGGCATGCTCATGACTTCTTCTTCAATGGCCATGGGATGAATAAGGGACTCTTGTTCACTAGAAATCTCAATTATGTCGAGGTTTCTCAACATGCATAACACCCCAAACCTTACAATGAAATCAACAACTCTACCCTTCTACTCTGCAAGTCACCAAAAGCTCACAACACAACTGCACAACTCACACTCTGCTTGACACTCAGCTCACTCAACTGAACAATGCCTGCCTCCTGCGTCCTACGTGCTTTTTATAGGCACCTCCCAATTCAAACTCATCATTTCCAAGTCTATGATCTCCATCATGACTAAATCTAACAGTAATGATGCCAAATCCATCGATAATCTTACTCCTTCAATGGTTGGGTCGACCATTAATGTGCATTGCTTCAACAAGCGCTGCCAGCTAACGGTTTTAACTACCTGCATTTATTACTAATTTGACCAACCCACAACTCTATAGCTATCATAGGTGATCTCATTTCCGTCACTACTAACTCCTATCCTTGCGCAGCCTCGTCCCCTAGGTTCACTTTGCTTCTAGCTAAAAAAATAAAAATTGTTTGTTGTTGTTATTCTTTAATTTTTATTTTTAGCACCTCAAGGAGTGCGTAGCTCTTCCCCCATCCTATAGGGCTTTAAGCGACTCCCTTTGATGAGCGTCAGCAATACTACACCATCCAATTGTTGTAACTAAACTGAACCTCCCAAGTAATGGAATGAACAAGATACGGTCCTAACCAACGCATTTGTAACTTACCAGGATGCTTCATGAACTTGTTGTCGTATAACAACACCAAATATCCTTCCGCAAACTATTTTATCTTAATGTGGTGATCATGCCATGCCTTCTATCGATCCTACGTAACCCGCTAGTGGAATCGTGCAATAAAACGGTCTTCTTCGGGATGGATCAACTATGCAATGTGCTCTTCTAATGCTTCTGCATCATCCATGTCGGTTGCTGCAGCGATGCGCAAACTAGGAACAATGTATTCCATGATCATGACCACCTCTTTCCCATATACCAGCTTGAATGGTGTCTTTGTAGTCAACTTTTTGCAAGTGGTGCGATAGGCCCATATCAATGCTAGAATTTTCAAGTCCCAGTCATCGTGATTAGCATTACATACCTTTGTCAATGTTGTTTCCAAAAAAAATTTGAGCGCTTCAACAGTCCCATTCGCCTGTAAATGGTATGGTGTGCTCTTCTTATGTTGTACCTACAGTTCCTTAGTTAGCGCTTTCACAGTACGTTTGATAAAGTGACTGCCCTGGTCACTCATCAAGATCCGGGGACACCCAAATCATGTCACAATGTTTTCAAAGTTGAACCTCATTGCTGTCGCAGTGGTACAATCCACAACTAGTGTAGCTTCTGTGCACCTGGCCAGATAGTCGGTGATAGTAATGATGTATCGCGCCCCAGTCGTATTCCCCAGTGGATTATTATGACCCACAAAATCCACAACCCATTTATCAAAAGGTTGCAGAGTCACCTGGGGCACGAGTGGCATCTCATCCCACCGCAATGGTTTACTGACACGCTGGAAGATGTCACAGCTCTATGCATATTCTGTAGCATCATTATGCAATGTAGGCCACCATATCCCAGCACGCAACACCTTTCGTGTAGTATCCCTTCCTCCATAGTGACCTCCCGCGATTCCTACATGTGCCTCTTCTAGAATGGGTCCCTGATCATGCGGTAAGATACACCGTCACAAGATTTCATCTGGTCCAATATTATATAACTACCTAGCAATAAGCTGGAAATCTAAAGGATTTACTACCAACTGCTTCTTTTGACTAGTCAACATGTCCTTCGAGGAGACACCAATGGCCAAAAACTGAATGATCGGGGCATAGTGATCATCTGTGATGTCAACACGAAATAGTTGTGCGTATAGCAAGTCATCATAAATATTGGTCAGTTCTTCACCAGTATCAATGTGAGATAGGTGATTAGGGCCAGCATTCAACCATCCTGGTTTTACAACTATTTCAAATTCAAATTCTTGGAACAAAAAAAACCACCAACAGATTCCCCCCCCCCCCCCAACACAAGATTATTGACCAAGTATTGCAAATCAGAATGATCAGTAAACATCTTGAAATATCCACCCAACAAGTAATGTCGGAAAATTTGTAAGGCATAAACCATCGCCAAGCCTTCTATTTCAATCGTTGTGTAATTTCGTTCAACAAATGACAAATTTCTACTGGCATATGTGATTGGGTGATCCAGGTTTCCCTCACCTGGTTACACAAGCATAACCCCCAGTGCAATAGACGAGGCATTGACATGCACATGGAACTCCTTATTCCAATCAGGAAAAACCAGTATGGGCACGGAGGCCATCTTGGCCTTTAGTGTGTCGAAACTTCCTTGGCATTCCTTAGTCCACTCATATGCAGCATCCTTTTTGAGTAGCTTATCCATGGGGGTAGTAATAACAGCATGTCATTTGATAAAATTGTGATAATAGCCTGTATACCCCAATGTTTCTCGAAGCATATTCACAGTTGTCGATGGCGGTAAACTAAGAACTAGTGTGATCTTCACTAGATCAACCAACAAACCATCCTTACACACTATTTGTCTGAGTAGCATTCCAAATGATGCACATAAAATGCACTTCTTAGAATTTAATGCAATATGATGTTGTCGACATATTTCAAGTATCAATCGCAAGTTGTCAAGATGGTCCCTAATTAGCCCATAGATGGTCCAATCATCCATATATACTTGCATGAACTTTTGAATAAAGTCTTTAAACACAGCAACGACTACCTGAGAAAATACTGCTGGTGCACTCTTCAGCCCAAAAGGCATGACTGTATATTGAAAATAGCCCCATTCCATGACAAATGTGGTCTTATGGTGATCCTCCTTTTCAATCCGGATCTAGTGGTACCCTGAAAAGCCATCTGTGAAGGAATGCATCTCTTGACCGCCTACTCCTTCAAGGACCTCATCTGTAAAAGGAGTCGGGAATGGATCGTGCATGCATGCATCATTCAACTTTCTTAGGTTGATGCAAATGCGGATTTTGTTGGTATTTTTATCCTAGACCACCATAGGCCTTATCCACTCTAATTCTTCTACAGGCTTGATGATCCCAACATCCAGCATCTGGTCTATCTCATCCTTCACATGGTCCTTGTATCATGGGTTCAGTCGATACGGCCACCATTGTATAGGTTTTGAATCTGGTTTCAATAGGATTTTCATCTCCCCTAGGTCCTCTAATATCCCCTTCATTTATGAAAACCGTGTCGGAAAAATATCCTCGAATTCATGTAGCAGGTCCATGATTTTGGCCATTATCTCGTCGTCCTAGTAGTCCCCAACATTCACAAATTTTGGGTTCTCTTGCGACCCAATGTTGAATTACCTGATCTTCAGTGGCTCACTCATTGAATCCGTCGGTATGGCAGGTGCTGTGACATTGCGGCTTCCTTCTGATTATGCAATATTGAAATTTCAGAACTCGGCATCATCCTTAGGTTAACCAGATAGGTTTTAGCATGTCATCATGGATTGTATTGAGCAAGGTGCATGTGTATTAGTTGGGTATGCGACAAGGAAAACTTTCAACACTATGTCGCAGATGATGTGTAATGCATTATGAACTTCTGGGTTGGCATCCCATAAACTAAATGTCTCTGTAAAGCAGATGGACAAATCCTCCCAAGTGGTGATAGTTCTGCACAATTCTGCCGCTACATACTAGGACCTCAGCATCTCGGCCAGAGTGTGAACAAAAGCATGGACCCACTCATCTTTGGGTCATGATGCCCATAGAGCATGAAATTTGATCAAATGACCAGTGGGGTCATTCCACCCATCGTATCTCCTAGCACGATAGACCTCTAAATCACTGAAGTGCACCATCATCAATCTTCAACACTGTTCCTAATCATGGATCATCTGTTGGGATACCGGGCAAAGGAGCGGGTTCCTAAACTTGAGCTGTAAATTGTTCCCAAGTTATATTGTGTTGAGCAAGGGTCCTTAAGATGATTAATTTAACGAGGCCATGGTGGGTCAGTGAGGTGAGTGGATGTTTAGCAGCTCGAACAAACCCCGCCATATGTTACAAATCATTGAGAAAATAATATGGAATATTTAACAGAACCCTATGACAAAGATGAGATAGTAAAGGGAGTTCATAATTATAGATGGTTTGGTACCTACCTTCACAAGTGATATATTTCTTGAGAAAACAGTGACTTGATTCCATGGCTATGGAAATGACTACAATACTATCCCCCTTTTTGTCGTTTGAACCTGCTCCCCCTCTATTAGAAAGTCGTGTACTACTGCAGTAGTGGGGACTCGATGTCTAAACCAAGCCCTTCCCACCTGAGGAATACCAGTGACCTCAGCTATAATGGCTTCAAAAAATTCAATGCGCAATCCCCAAACCTCTAAGTGAGCTTCTGTGAGGTTCAGAGCAAACTGTAAAGCTGCTTCACGGTGAAATCCAGTCAGATGTTTGAAAAATTCCGTCCAACCGGCAGCTTGAAAGATGGCAAAGACTACAGTGTTTCTCCTGAGATCTCGTGTGTTTGAAGGTTCATAACGAGCTAGAATCCCCATGTTTCTGACTTCAGAATTAGTTTGTGGCTCAACAGATTACAGAATCGGACAATGGAGGTTACAGCACAGAGTATGCATGGACCGCTGAGAGGAGAGTTAGGTAAATTTGGAAAGTTTCAGTGCACTGGATTATTTGAAATTTTATTCCAAATTGGGAAAGGTGGCAGTTATTAGGCAGCATAATTAGTCTTTACGTCGCACGGGAAGAGAGTTAATCGATGCAATAATGGGCATAAAAAGGGAGGTACGACTGACATTGTTAAATCATATTGATACTTAATCAAGTGGTTAATAAAAGCCATAACTTCAAAAATGCGCATTGGATGTCCGTTGGAGAATAATAGAACATGTGATTGCAGACATTGCGGAAGCCGAACTTGTGCACTGTGCAGTCATTAAATATAATCATTATAACAGAGGTACTGCAATAATTCTTTCCACCGGTAAAGCAAAAACCATCATGTCAAAATGGTTGGAATTATGAGAGATATCACATTATGGGTCAGATTGTCGGTGTGGGGAATCGGAACCATATCTAGAGGAGTTGATGGCATGCAAAAAGATCTGTTAATAATACAGGAGTTACAACCATAGGTCATAAATAAATTGAAGCAGAGACGTGGCCTTCAATGCTAGAAAAATTAGATAAATATAGTGGATTTACATCTGTCGAAAAAGATGTCACAGCCACCGAAAAAGATTGCACAGCTGCCCGAAGAAGGGAAGGAAAATGTTAAACGGATGAAAAGTGATTGCGCTGGAGCGATGGGAAATGGGTTTTATGGGAAAAAGTGAAACGGGGTCACAGCGTGTGGGAATGGAAGAAGGTGGAGTTTCATGATGCGGTGGCTGCCGGAAACAGTGTTGCAGCCATCAGAAAATGGTGTTGCAGCTACCAAAAAGGTATTGCAGCAGCCGGAAAATGGGTGTCCTAGTTGTCAGAAAATAGGTGTCGCAGCTGCCGAAAAATGGGTGTCACAGTTGCCAGAAAAGGTGTTTCAGCCGCCGAAAAATGGGTATCGCGGCTGCCAAAAAATAGGTGTCATGGCTGTTGGAAAAGGTGTTGCAGCTACCAGAAAATGGGTGTCGCAACTACCAGAAAATGGGTGTTGCAGCTGCCGAAAAAGATGTTGCAGCCACCGAAAAATGGGTGTCGCAGCTGCTGAAAAATGGGTATCGCAGCTGCGACAAATTTATTTAATGGAAAGGGAAAAAAAAATCGTGGTGCAGGAAGGCATAGAAAAATGACTTCCGGTCGACAGGCCCGATCTGACCCTCATCCTCAGGCACTTCCCTACAAATTTTGGAAAAACAACAGAAAAAAAAGAAAGAAGATCAACAGCAAAAAGAAAAGATAATATAACAAAAAAAAACCCAGCAATTATTTATGTACAATGATTCATGCGCAATTTACAGTGATTAATTAAAGATTGACAGAGGCAGAGAGAAATTCCTGCCCTTGTGCTAGCTGGTAATCTGGATCAGTGGCAATTTGTGAGATAAATGCATCCTTTGAAATTGGTTTATGGTACAGTCGCATCCTGTGACCATTAGCAAATAATGGTACGTGGTTTTCATCAATAGTTACCAGGTGGACTGTGCCGTTATCAAATACCCTATCTACAAGGTATGGGCCCAGCCATCTTGTGCATAATTTTCCCTTGAAATCTATTTTGAATCTGGAATCATATAATAATCCCTAGTCTCCCTCACAGAAGACCTTATTTTTAATGAATCGGTCATGCCAATTGGATCTTTGTTGTTGAATTAACACAGTCTGGTCCAATGCAGCTAACCGATTCTCATTCAGTTCATTCAATTGATTCAATCTTCTTTTCTAGGCTTCAGTTACATCCAGGTTTACTTCGATGGCCGTCTTCAGTGTCTTGATTTCAAATTCAATTGGGAAGATGGCACTTTTTCCATACATTAAATCATAAGAAGAAAAACCTGTGGTGTTACGCCAAGTGGTGTGATATGCCCATAGTGCTTCCGGAAGCCTTCCAGCCCAATCTCTACAATGGCTCTTAAATGTCTTGGTAAGGATGGCTTCAATAACTTTATTAGTGCTTTCCACCTGGCCATTGGCTTGGGGATGGTAAGGTGAAGCTACCCTATGCTGAACATGATACTTTCGTAGAATAGATTCAAATTGATGCGACATAAACTGCGGTCCCCCATCAGTAACTAATTCCTTAGGTACCCCAAAACAGGTAATAATTTCACTGTATAGAAAGTTGATCACAGCCTGGTCATTAGCCTTCACCAGAGCTACCTCTTCTACCCATTTGGTCATATAATCGGTACAGACCAAGATGTAAGCTTTCTGTTTGGAATGAGGGCTGATAGGGCCAACGAAATCCAAAGCCCATCTATCAAATGGTTCAATTACTAATTGAGGTTGCAGAGGCATTCGATCTAATCTGTTGGGCTGGCCCATCCTTTGGCAGCTATCACAGGACTGAACATATCTTTTTGCATCCCTAAAAAGAGTTGGCCAATAGTATCCCATCCTCAGTGCTTTGTGTCCTGTCCTTCTATCTAAAAAGTGTCCCCCACAAGGGTCATCGTGGCACGCCTTCAGTATATGAAAGATTTCATCTTCCCTTACACATCTTCTGATTTCAAGATCAGGACCTGTGCAAAAGAGATGACCATTTTGTTAGAGACATTTACCTTCATACTCACTCCTTCGGTCAAATTGGCCTAGTTAAACCACTATTCTAAGTTTAATTGACATCAGTGGAGCATTAATTACCATCATCCCAGTCACTCCCATGCCTACCTACAGTCAAGGAGGCTAACTTAGCCTTTCCTACAGTCAAGGAGGCTAACTGGAGCACTCCAGGGGTGATCTGTGTGACATTCAAGCACCTAATTGCTAACTGGGGGTTACTTTCAGTTCAACCAATCAGTTATAGTCAGTTAAGGCGCCTCCATTCATTAAATATATTATTTTATGATTATTTTATGATTATTTATTATTATTTTAATGAACTGGAGTGAACAAGGTGCCTTCACCAACTTCTGATGGTCAGTTCAGCTTTAGTTAACCTCATCAGGGTTTATTGGAGTCATGCAGTACTAGCACTTGATGATTGGATTGCTATGACTGTGTTCGATCTCCTTCAGTTGAGATTAAGTCATTTATTGCACTCCAACTTCAGTTAGGGTTTGGTGAGTCAATTAGGGTTTTGGTCAAGTGGTTAACTGAGTGAGATTGCATGGCAAAGAGTCAGTTAAGCTAGACTCACTCATTGAATTCGAATTGTCCCTTAGGTATTCGAATTCTTCATTGAGTTAAGCCATTGCTTATGCATGGAAATTGTAATCCTTTATTGTTTATATAATATACAGAGAGGAAACCTATTTGGTATTCCAGTTATTTCTAATTCATTTGTATTTGTCAAATTATTCTTTGATGATTTTGATTCCTAGTTCCTAGATCATGTGCAAGAATTAATATGGTATCAGAGCATGCGGAGGGACAAAGATCAATCTCTCAAGAACAAGATTTTTGACATATTTCTCCATGAAATTTGAGCAATAGCTCAAGAATCCAACACTGCACCAGAAGCCAAGGCTTACCACTTAATACCCCAAGTAAAGAACTTGTTGATCAAGCTTGCTTGATTGACTATGCTGGGTGTGATGAAAGCCTAAATGTGTAGTCTGTCCAACCTTACGGTGCCCCTTTTGTTTTTATTTGCAGGTCTTAACAGGTACAACTTCGAATGGACTCATCAATCCCTCCTCTCACCCCATTAACAAGCTATTCGGAATGGAAGTTGAAGATGATTTCATATCTCAAGAGATGAGGTCTCTATGAGGTGTCTATTGGAATTGGAAGAGAGACTTATGAGAATGAGAATGACTGGCTAAATGACATTGACAGAGCTTTTGGATCAATAGCTCTGGCCCTTGATGATAGCTTATGCTACCTTATTTGTTCTACTAAATACCCAAAGGAAGTCTGGACAATATTGGACAGAACCTTTGGAAAGCACAATAAGGGTCATAATAGTACTTTGGAGATTACAGATAGCACCACAAGATTTCTTCACTCAAAACTCTCAGCCTCTACTCTCTCTGATGAAGTTGTTCAAGATGAAGATGAAGCAGAATCTTCTACACATTCAATTCGAATTGAAGAAAGTCTCCATGAAGTGACTCCTTCTCCTGATGCTCCAGAAGTTCATGAGATCTCTGATATCTCATCTTCTCATATTGCTGAAACAGAAGAAGACATTCAAATCTCTGATATTGAAGAAAAATGCTGCTACACTTCCATGCAAACATTCACCAGTGATTTTCCTTTGAATTCTGTGCAAAATTTACTAGTAATTGCTTCCAAAAGTAAGGAGAAATTTGATTTTTCTTCCTCTAATGTTGCTGCTGGTGTGCAAATATGTGATACCTTGGATATTTTGGAAGAAATATCAGATTACCAGAGTGATCCATTCGCTCCCCATGATCTAGATGTTCCAGCAAATTCCTGTAGGATTGCATGCACCAAAATTCAGAATTTTGAAGAAGAAGAAAACTGTGCATCTACCGTCTCGGATGACCATAATTTTGGATCTGATATGAACCTTATTGGATCTGATATGATCTTATTTGGATCTGATCTGATATTTCTTGGTTCAAAATTTCAGGTTCATAAACCTTCAGTACTGCTTGTAGCTGTTCTCATCAACGGTGTGAACAAACAAGTACCGCAAGTCTCCTTCAAAACTGTTGCTGGGGATTTGATTTCATTTCACAGTTTTGGATCTGTTGTGAACTTATTTAGATCTGATTTACATTCTGATCTGATACTATTTTTTTCATATTTTAAAATTCAAGAGCTTTCATTCATGCTTGTAGCTGCTCTCACCAATTCCGGTGTGAAAAATCAAGTACCGCAGTTCTTCTTCAAAATTGCTGATGGGGATTTGGTGTTAGTTTCCTCCTGTGAGGTTGCTGATATTTTATTTTGTGAATCATTAGATATTTCTGAAGCTATATCAAATTATGGAGCTTAAGCATTCACTCTCCAGAGTCCCAGGGATTCTCTACCTTTGGTCACAAAATCATCTCCTCACAGAACTAGTAAAGAGGAAGACATTCTGCATCCGCATGGACACTTGCTCCTAAGATTTGGGGTTGATTTTACCAGTCATGGTTTTCTCTTCAAGGCTGAAACATATCATTTTCTTGAGTGTTCCACACATGGTTCAAATCCTCAAGAACCTTTTCTCTCTCTTCAGATGATTTCAGTTGCTCTACATGGGTCCAGTTTTCACCGTGCAGCTGTTTATATTTCTGATCCAGTTGAGTGCATTGTTATTCTTCCAAAGTGGAAGATTCCTACAGACATATTCACCAAGAGATTTTCAAAAAAGAAATTCACTTACCTCCATTCACTGTTGGGGGTGAGTTCATCAGGGTGATCCAGACTACTTTCAGTGTTCAACTTGAGGGGGGGTTTTTTCCCACTGGGTTTTCCCTCTTTTCCTCACTTAGTTTGTTTTGAGCATTGTTTTAGTTGCTTTATTGTACAGGGTGACCTATGGCCTTTGTTTCCAGGGCCCTAGATTTTTATGCATCTATGTTTTCTAACTCTTCCTGAGTATAGCTTAAGGGGGGGTGTTGGAGACATTTACCTTCATACTCACTCCTTCGGTCAAATTGGCCTAGTTAAACTAACTTATCCTTTCCTACAGTCAAGGAGGATAACTAGAGCACTCCAGGGGTGATCTGTGTGACATTCATGCACCTAATTGATAACTGGGGGTTACTTTCAGTTCAACCAATTAGTTACAGTCAGTTAAGGAGCCTCCATTCATTAAATATATTATTTTATGATTACTTATTATTATTTTAATGAACTAGAGTGAACAAGGAGCCTTCACCAACTTCTGATGGTCAGTTCAACTTTAGTTAACCTCATCAGGGTTTATTGGAGTCATGCAGTACTAGCACTTGATGATTGGATTGCTATGACTGTGTTCGACCTCCTTCAGTTGAGATTAAGTCATTTATTGCACTCCAACTTCAGTTAGGGTTTGGTGAGTCAATTAGGGTTTTGGTCAAGTGGTTAACTGAGTGAGATTGCATGGCAAAGAGTCAGTTAAGCTAGACTCACTCATTGAATTCGAATTGTCCCTTAGGTATTCGAATTCTTCATTGAGTTAAGCCATTGCTTATGCATGGAAATTGTAATCCTTTATTGTTTATATAATATACAGAGAGGAAACCTATTTGGTATTCCAGTTATTTCTAATTCATGTGTATTTTTCAAATTATTCTTTGATGATTTTGATTCCTAGTTCCTAGATCATGTGCAAGAATTAATACATTTACCCAACAATACCTGGCACTTTTTTGGATGATTTTTCTCTTTTCTCTTTTAGACATATGTGTCGAAATATTTCCTGCAACCAAGTAATTAGCGACATCTGCATACCAAGGGGAATGAGCTGAAACTGTGAATAAATGTTCATCTGGAAAAGAGTCCTCAACAGGCAAATTATCATCACTGTTAGTGAAACGGGATAAAAAAATCAGCGATGACATTTTCTTTTCTAGGTTTATCTCTGATGGTAATATCAAATTCCTATAATAATAAGAGCCATCTAGTCACTCTGGAATTAGTGACGGGTTTTTTCATTAGATATTTAATAGCAGAGTGGTCAGTGTGCACAAATGTAGGATACCTGGTAATGTAGTGTCGAAATTTGTTAATGGAGTAGACAATAGATAAGAATTCCTTCTCGGTGATAGTATAATTAAGTTCAGCAGGGGCTAAGTTTTTACTAATATAATAAATTTCATAAGGTACTTGACCATACTGTTGTCGTAAAACTGCTCCAATAGCGATATTAGAAGCATCTAAAGAAATGTGAAAGGGTAGGGTCCAATTGGGCCCTCTTAAGATAGGAGCTGTGGACAGCTTCTCCTTAAGCTTGAAAAACACTCTCTGGCATGCTTCACTCCAAACAAACTACACATCCTTCATTAACAATGAAAACAAAGGAGAAGCAAGTTTGGAAAAAATTTCTATAAATATTCGGTAGTATCTAGCATGTCCCAGAAAACTTCGCACCTCTTTTTGAGTTACAGGAGTAGGTATATTTTTTATCACCTTGATTTTTGAGGGGTCCACCTGAATGCCATCAACAGAGATGAAGTGCCCCAATAATACTCCCTCACTCATCATCATATGGTACTTTTCAACGCTTAAAGAGAGCTGGGTTTGTTCACAGCGAGTTAAAAAGTTTTTCAAATTTTCCAAATTCTTCTTCAAAGTCCTTGCCATAAGGAGTGAAATCATCCATAAAAATTTCCATACTGTCATTCACTAATTTAGAAAATATGCCGATTACAGCTCTTTGAAATGTTGCTGGTGCATTACATAAACCAAAGGGAAGCACTCTGTAGGCAAATGTTCCCCATGGACAAGTGAAGGTAGTTTTATCTTGGTCTTCAGGAGCAATCTGAATCTGATTGTACCTACTAAACCCATCCAGGAAGGAGAAGAAATTCTTCCCTGATAGGGTGTCGAGCACTTGATCAATAAAGGGCAAGGGAAAGTGGTCTTTTTGTGTGTCTTTGTTCAGCTCCCTATAGTCGACACAGACTCTCCATTTACCATTTTTCTTGGGTACAATTACGAGCGGGGAGCCCCACTTGCTGTCTGAAATAGGATATATAAAGCTTGCTTCCATGAGTTTCTTAATTTATTCCTTCACTATGTCCCTAATATTGGGGTTCATTCGTCGTTGAGGTTGACACATAGGCCGTGAGTCACTTTTAATATAAATATGATGGGTACACAGGTTAGAGGGGATACCCCTCATGTCTATATATTCCCAGGAGAATTCCCCCTTGTGTTCTTTCAAGAGACTAATCAGGTGCTTCTGTTCATCTAAGGAGAGGTTGGCGTTAATATTCAAGGTTTTTATAGACTCTACCTCAATGGGAATACTTTTTGAATTTTTCAATACTGGGATTATGTGTGTGTCATTGACTAATGCTTCTTCTGTGAGATTTTCGTGTTCTTCCTTACCCAGAGTAATGTTCAGGATTTGATAAACTTATTTATTGACTGAGGTGGGTTCACTGATGAAGTTATTAATGGAATCATCTTCAGTTTCATCTTTAAAAGTTAAGGCTTTCCCTATAGTTAATAATGGCTGAATGCCCTCCTCTTCCTCTGGCTTCATCCAGAAAGAAGTTTCATCTTCTAGACTCGGTCGAGATGGAGGATAGAGAGTGAGGTTCTTAGTCTCGATGCCATAGACCCAGATTGACAGCTGATGCAAGCATCAACTGTGGCCAACCAAGGCCTTCCCAGGATCAATGGGTGTCCTCCCAGCTGCGACTTAAGTTGTAAAACCAAGAAGTCAGCAGGATACTCCCAAGAGTCAACTGAGATGATGATATCATCTAGAATTCCTTTGGGTTTAATGGTGGATCTATCTGCCAGTTCTAAAACAGTAGGGGTCGGACTAAGATTAGTGAGCCCAAGTTGTCTTACAGTCTCAATTGTCATGACATTAATCGCTGCTCCTAAATCTACTAGTACGTTGGGTATCTATGTATGCCCAATCTGCATAGTGACAGTGGGATTCCCAGGGTCGTCATACTTGGCCAATAGGGTTTTTCCTATTATTAATGCAGATAATTTCCCTATGACATGGACAGTGGGAGGATCCCTGGGCTTCCTTCCTGGTTTCTTTGTGCACAGGTCCTGAACAGTTCTAGCATAGATAGGTACGTCTTGAAGAGCTTAAAGGAGGGGGATTTTAACATAAATATTCTTTAACTCTCCTAAGAGGTTAAACTGAGGTTGTCCCCCTGTCCTTGGTAGCATTAATCTCTCGAGATACGGTGGTTTCCTAATCAACTGGGTAGGCTGCATATCACTGGATTTATCATTTTGTCTTTCATTCGTCCCATTTTTGGGATGTTCAGCATCTTCAATAATGGGAATTGTATCGAATGGATGTTGTGGATTCACCCCTTCTTCATGTATAGAGGGTGGAACATCTTCTATGATCACAGGATCTACTATTTTCCCTGACCGTAAACACATATCGTTGCAAGGCACAGGAGAAAGGGAGTAGGTGGGCATGTTGACAGTCTCAAATTGATGGACTATTTTATTGTTTGGGTTAGGATTAGGTTGAGCAGGCAGCTGAGGTTGTATCGGTACATTAGGGGCAGAATTGTTCTGCAACTGCAACTGCGACTGTTGATGAGGGTATTGAGGATATTGAGGATATTGAGGAGGATATGGTGGTTGTTGATGTGGAGTTTGATGATGAAACTGACTCCCTGGATGGAAATTCCTCCATCCAGGAGACCAATAAATAGGTTGGTGTGGTGGCTGTGTCCAGGGATTTCATGAGTTATAATTTTGTAATGAAGGTTGAGAAGGGTTCCACTGAGAATAAGTTGAAGGGAATTGTGTATTCAAATTTTGCATATTATTCCAATTGCTCATATTATTGAAAAATGGAAACGAGTCTGAGGTCATACCTTTGTTTTGAGGTTTCCAAGGTTTCTTTTGTACAATGAAGTAGGCCGGTTCCACCTATGGATTTGATGCCTGCAGAGGAGCCTTCACTTGGGGAAGTGAGGGGCATTCTTTTGTGTCGTGGTTCAGCTCACACAACTGACACACCTCTACCTTGTCTAGCGGGCACTCCCTCAAAGGGTGGTTCTTTCTACATCGAGGGTAGAACACACCTAGTGTGAGGTCCTCTACTACCTGTTTCTGCTTTTCCTTCAGGACGTCGATTTTTGAGGAGATAGAGCTCATCATTTCTATTTTAAAATTTTCAAGGAGGTTTCCTATCTCTGCATGGGTGGCTCCTCCATTAGATGAATTCTGAGTTATATCGAAGACATCACATTCTAGCTTATCCTGTTTGTCCTTCCTGTTATTCCTGGAAGATCCCCTGGAGTACCTTTTACATAATTCCACAATATTTTCAAAAGATTCCTTGGAGATATCCCCCTTTCCTAACAGGTTTAACATATCTAGGCAATCATCCCTAATTCCGCGAAGCAGGATTATCTTGAGCACATCTAACCCCATGTTCATCTGTCCAGCTCTTTGCACATTGTATAAGATCCTTTCTACAAAATCTTCCAAACTCTCATCTTCCTTCTGCACCATTTTGAACAATTCTTCTCTTTTGTCTTTGGTGTTACAATATTCCTGATATTTCTCCAGGAACACCTGTTTCATCCTGTCCCAATTAGTGACATTTCCTCCTACTAGTCTCATGAACCAGCGTAATGCATTGTCCTTCAGAGTGGCAGGGAAGAGCTTCAGCTTTTGTGCATCGGTGACGTAGTCGTAGCTGCGACAGAGGATATCAAACTCAAAAATAAATTCATCTGGATCCTCTACCAATTTTCCATGAAGTGAGGCAACACCGATGGTGATATATTTTTCATAGAGGCTGTCTCTTCTGGTTGCTAAATAGGGAATTGAAGTGTAGCCACTGTTCCTTCAGGTAGGGAATGATTTTCATGATGATGGTTTGCTAAGGAATTTACAGTATATTCATCATAATAATATCCAGTGTTACAATGGTTTACACAGGTAAAATTTGAATGCAGGAGTAATGAATTTGAATCCTCCAAGTGGATAAGACTATATCTAACTAAATCTCTAACTCAAGGTCTCCCAATCAATATCGGAGTCCAAATAGGAAACTCCCTGATGACCAATAACTCCAACAACCACTGACAGCTAGTTAAATCACTGCAACTAAGTGAGGTGGGTAGGAAAAGCACTCCTCCCCATGCAACCATGCATTATCCATGCATTAGTAGCACCAGGGTAACTTGCTGATGTTAGAATTTCATCATTAAGCTAGCATTATATTTGGATATTTACTTAGAGAATAACAAGCACAACAATAAAACACAGTGTTTATCCTTAGGGAAACCATAAATATTGAAAACCTCGCAACTTCCTCAGAGATAGAATCAACACCAAAATAGAAAATCCCCAAAACAGTAAGTGATCTCCCGACAACAATGACCTTCTTCTTGTTTAGCCCCAGTGTCTTCTCCTTCCTCAACTATGCGCTACACTTGAGTGTGTATGAGTTTTGTGATAAATAGAGACTCTAGTTCTCTATTTATACTAATCCTGACATGACTAAAACCCTACCAAGGCCGACCTCTACTAGGAGAGTCTAATAACCCTAGTGCCCTGGAACTGCAGGGACTTTAATCCTTAGACAATAGGAGGGTTACCCACAATGACTTGACATGACTTGTTTACATGATAGACCTTCTCGATAGGAACATCGAGGCATGACATAACTCAAGTATATATCGGATAAACATCGGGTTACAATATATAAGAAATACAAGTGAAATACATTCTGAAGTTACATATACATCAACACTCCATCTTAACTAGGAGGGTATTCTTTCGACACAATTTTCAGCACAAGTCTTCCTCTCTGTATCTTCTAAATCATCATTGATTCCTTGTCATCTTCAAGTCTTATTCATCTTCAAGTCATCTTCATATTCAAGTCATATTCATATTTAAGTCATCTTCATCATCGGATCTGGATCATCACTCAGTCTGGATCATCACTAGACATCATCACTGGATCTGGGTCATCACTTGATCTGGATCATCACTGGGCATCATCACTGGATCTGTATCATCACTCGATCTAGATCATTTCTACTGGATCATCATCACTCGATCTGGATCATCACTTGGCATCATCATAGGTGTTATCTCTTGATTCTTCTCTTCATAGGAACCTCTACAGAGCCAGTCCTTTTTCATACTGGATGTATCATCTCAGAGCTAGGCCTTTTTCATACTAGATGAGGAATCACAGAGCTAGTTCTTTTTCATACTAGATGTGGCAGCTACTCATATCTAGTCCTTTTTCATACTAGATAAGTCTTCTCAGAGCTAGTCCTTTTTCATACTAGATGAGGCATCACAGGGCTGGTCCTTTTTCATACTAGATGAGGCATCACAGAGATGGTCCTTTTTCATACCAGATGTGGCAGCTACTCAGATCTAGTCCTTTTTCATACTAGATGAGTCTTCTCAGAGCTAGTCCTTTTTCATACTAGATGAGGCATCATAGAGCTCGTCCTTTTTCATACCAGATGAGGCATCACAGAGCTGGTCCTTTTTCATACTAGATGTGGAAGCTACTCAGAGCTAGTCCTTTTTCATACTAGATGAGTCTTTGTAGAGCCAACCCTTTTTCATGATGGGTGTGGCATCCACATATACCTAAAAATGGAAGGAACCAAGCCTTTCACCATGTCACAGCTCTTACATCCGACCATGGACGGAACCAATCCTCTCACCATGTCAGAATGGCATAGCACTTACATCTAATCATGGAAGGAACCAATCCTCTCACCATGTTAGAAGGGCTCAACACAGACACATCACTTCCTCTTGGGAGGAACCTCGATCTGGAGAACACCAAGCTTCTCCTTGAAGTACTCAAACTTCACCCTAGCCAATGGCTTAGTCAACATATCAGCTATCTGTTCGTCCATCTCAACATACTGGAGCTTCATTGCTCCTCTCTGCACCATATCCCTGATATAGTGATACTTGATCTTGATATGCTTCGACTTGTCATGGAATACTGGATTCTCTGACAACTTTACACAACTCTAGTTGTCACAGTATATACAAGTAGCATCTAACTGGAGATCAAATAAATCAGACAGTAGCTTCCTCATCCATACTGCCTCACAACTAGCTGAATAGGCTGCAACATACTCTGCTTCAGCTGTACTCAGTGCCACACAGGATTGCTTCATACTAAACCATGAGATCACACTTGATCCCATACTGAAGAAAAACCCTGAAGTGCTCTTCCTATCGATGGCACTTCCTGCCCAATCTGAATCAACATAACCCTCTAGGTTAATCCTTTGATCAGCCTTATACTTGAGCCCATAATCAACCGTACCCTTTAGGTACCTCAGAATATGCTTTGTAGCAGTCAAGTGAACATGTCTCGAATTTTTCAAGTATTGGCTCAAGGTGTTCACAGCAAAGCAAATATCTGGTCTCGTGTCCATCCGGTACATGAAGGACCCAATCATCTGATGATACATCGTGGCATCAACTGTCTCTGATGAAGCATCACTCAATAGCTTCAGGTTTGATTCCATAGGTGTGGTTAATGCCTTGCAGTCCATCATCCCAAATCTCTTCAGGATCTCTACTGCATACTTTCCTTGTCCAAGGAATATTCCATCTGTAGTCTGCCACACCTCCATACCTAGGAAATAATGCATCATTCCCAAGTCCTGCATCTCAAAATCAGCAGCAATATTTCTCTTCGTATCAACAATCAACCCATCCATACCTATCACAAAAAGATCATCTACATATAGTAGAAGTATCACCGGGTTGCCATCTTCCACCTTGTTGTAAAGGTTGGAATCTGCTTTACTCTTGGTAAAGCCCAAACTTGATAGAAAGCTGCCAATTCTATCGTACCATGTCTTGGGTTCCTGTTTCAAACTGTACAGGGATTTCTTCAATCTACACACACGAGACTCTCTGTCATGTGTCTCAAAACCGAGTGGCTGCTCCACATACACTTCCTCTTCTACTACACCATTCAAGAAAGCAGTCTTGACATCCATTTGGTGTATCTCCCATTTCATCACTGCAACCATAGCAAGTATCGATCTGATGGAAGTGTATCTGGCTACAGGTGCAAATATTTCTTCATAGTCTATTCCTTCTTTCTGAGAGAAACCCCGAGCCACAAATCTTTCCTTATACTTTTCAATGCTACCGTCTACAACATGCTTGATCATGTAGATCCATTTGGAAGTTACAACCAACTTCCCTTCTGGTCTTGGGAAAACATCCCAAACATCATTCTTCATGATCGATTGATACTCTTCGATCATCGTATCCTTCCATTCTTTCCGTTCTGCCACTTCTTCATATTTGGAAGGTTCTTTATTAATGAAGTCACATAGTAAAGCTACATAACTGGAACGGGATCTGGTCCTCTTTATTTCTCTGAGATTCTCTTCTAGAACCCCATATCTTTTTGCACCTTGGATAATCTCTCATACCCAACTAGGTTTCCTCTTGTGAGTATTCTTCTCCAGTGGTGGATCTATAGGTCTTTGTGGTTCTTCAAATTCTCGATCTTCTTCTTGAGTTTCTTCATTCATGATTGTATCATGAATTCTGGGAGCTTCTGCTTCTTCAGGTTCTTCAACAGGTTTCTTTTTGGATTTGATGTAGGCTGAATATTCATCAAATGTTACATCCCTGCTGATGTCAATATTTTTGAACCCTGGGATGTATATTCTGTAAGCCTTCGAGCTTTCAGAGTATCCCACAAATATACCCTTATTTCTTGAAGGATATAATTTCATTCTCTTCTCTTTTGGAATGTGTATGTACATAGGACAGTCGAATATTCTGAGATGGATGACTTCTGGTTTCTTGCTGGAGAAGACTTCTTCAGGATTTTTGTTCTCGAGTACTCTACGTGGAGTACGGTTCTGTACATACACTGTTGTTCTGGCTGCTTCTGCCCAAAGATGCATAGGAAGATCTTGATCATGAAGCATAGATCTTGCAGCTTCCATGATGGTTCTATTCTTCCTTTCTATAATCCCATTCTGTTGTGGATTGTAAGGAGTGGAAAACTCCCTCTTAATCCCTAAGTCCTTACATAGTTCCTTGAACTCATTTGAAGTGAATTCTCTACCATTGTCTGATCGAAAAGTATTGATCTTCTTTTTAGTATGGTTCTCGATCAAGGATTTGAATTCCTTGAACTTGCTAAACACTTCATATTTATTCTTCATGAAGTAAATCCATGTCTTCCTAGAAAATTCATCAATAAAAGAAACATAGTACACATACCCGCTTAGTGAGCTTGATGACATTGGTCCACATACATCGAAGTGGATGATTTCCAAGATTCCTTTTGCTTTGCTCTCGCTACTTGGAAATGTCTTCTTTGTGTTCTTTCCTTTCGCACATCCTTTGCAGACCCCTTCATGTTTTGCTTGAATTTCTGGAAGACCTTCAACAGCTTTGCTTGCAAGTGGTAGTGCTCTGTAATGTACATGTGCAAGCCTTCTATGCCAAAGTTCATTTGGTTCTACTGTGTCATGAACCAAAGCTTGATCTGGTTGGCCCTTCAACTTGTATAGACCTCCTTCTTGTTCTCCAATCACTATTGCATCGTCAAAAGTCTTTCCCTTTGGCCACATAAGAACTTGGACATATAAAAAAGAAACCCTCATTCCTTTTGCATCCAATCCAGATATGGAGAGGAGGTTCTTCTTTAGTCCTGGAAAAAATAATACATTCTTCATCTTAAAAGACTTTCCAGAGTCTAGTTTATAGAAGGATTGACCACTACCTTTTATTGGATACTGGTAGTCATCCCCAAGTTTCACCTTGTGAGGTGACTCATGTTCAGATAGCTTCACAAATGATTCTTTGAATCCCGTCATATGCTTGGAAGTACCACTGTCTATAAGCCAATCATTGCTTCCATGTGAAACAGTTCCCGTGAGAGTGGAGATTAGTACATATTCATCCTCACTTGAAGAGTCATCACTCTCTTGTCTGATTCTCTTTGTGGAAGGTTCATCATCCTGTATAGCATGGACATGATGTCTTCTCTTGTTTCCCTTCTTCTTTAGATTTCTTTTGTTAGGGCAGAATTTGGATATGTGACCTTTCTCACCACATGTGTAATATCTAATAGTATTTATATCTTTTCTAGAGTGTGAGATCTTACCTTTGGAGTGATAATTGCTCCTCCTATTTTTCTTGGAGTGAACTGTGAGACCTTGATCTTCACTACCCATCTTCTCTTCTCGAGCTGCTATCCGAGCTTCTTCTTGAGAGCATTCTTCCCATAGTCTGCTGAACTTGACTAAATTATTTCTGGCACAGATTCCTTGAATGAAAGAGTCCCATGATCTAGGGAGACCATTCCAGGTGGTCATCACAATCTCTATATTTTCCACTTCTTCATCTACTGCTTCCAGCTGCTCCTTGATCTGAGAAACCCTTGTAAAGTAATACTGAATAGTCTTATCATTTTGGATCTTCATATTCTTCAATTGGTTTCTCAAAGTCATCTTCCTGTTTATGTTCTTCCCTTCAAACAATTTGGTTAGGGCATCAAACATAGCTTTAGGTGTCTTGAGGGAGGACACCTGTGATATAAGATGATCCTTGATAGAATCATCAATGATTCTCTTTTCCATAACCAACTTCTTCTTATGCAAGGCCTTAGCCTCATCTCTTTCTGGAACTGGAACCTCCTCATTGATATAGGAGTCCAACTCATTCTCTTCCAGGACCAGGGAGATCCTATATTTTCAAGCTTGGAAGTTATCAGCTCCCTCAAGCTTTTCATCAAGCTTGGTATGATGATACATCTTAAACTAAGAACCTCAAATGGAAATACAAAAGATTTATATCTTACCAGGTCAAGATGTTGGATCTAGATTTGGAGCTGAAATCCTGTAGTGCTGGTTCAGTAGCAAATTAGGGTTTTTCTTTTTCGAAGATCTGTCCACCCAAATGCCTTGAAATTTATCCCTAACTTTGATTTTGGGTAGGAGATCAATCCAGGCCTAGGCTCACTGAAAAATTTCTCTTCTGTGAGAAGCCCTAATTTCCGGTAGAAGTGTCGGGTCCAAAATTGAAAAACCTCAGAATTGGATTCTGCTTCGACAGAAAGATGTGCCCTAAGGAGGAGAGTTATTCCACCTTACTTTTGCTGAAAATATGTGGAGGAATATCCACAAACTAGGAAGCCCTAGTTCCTGCAGCTGCACAATGTCTTCTTCTCAGGTTAGCTCTGATACCGTGTTAGAATTTCATCATTAAGCTAGCATTATATTTGGATCTTTACTGAGAGAATAACAAGCACAACAATCAAACACAAGAGACAATGAACACAGTGTTTATCCTTGGGGAAACCATAAATGGTGAAAACCACACAACTTCCTCAGAGATAGAATCAACACCAAAATAGAAAATCCCCAAAACAGTAAGTGATCTCCTGACAGCAGTAACCTTCTTCTTATCTAGCCCCAGTGTCTTCTCCTTCCTCAACTATGCGCTACACTTGAGTGTGTATGAGTTGTGTGATAAATAGAGACTCCAGTTCTCTATTTATACTAATCCCAACATGACTAAAACCTTACCAAGGCTGACCTCTACTAGGAGAGTCTAATAACCCTAGTGCCCCAGAACTGCGGGGACTTTAACCCTTAGACAATAGGAGGGTTACCCACAATGACTTGACATGACTTGTTTACATGATAGACCTTCCCGGTAGGAACATCGGGGCATGACATAACTCAAGTACATCTTGGATAAACATCGGGTTACAATATATAAGAAAGACAAGTGAAATACATTTTGAAGTTACATATACATCAACAGCTGAGAAGTAACTGATTGTAACTGGGGGCTAACTAAGACTAACTAGTGCTAACACCAACTGACTAAAGTGGGTTGGTGTTGGGACTCCCAGTGGATCCTAAAATGTAGGGATTGGTCTAGGAGGCACCCTAACTGATGCATGCACATGAAGTAAATGGCAGTTGACCTCTAGTAGTGTTCCCCACACTTCAATGGTTGGCACATGTGTCCCAATTGGGCCAAGCGGACCTAATTGCACTAGTGGACCCATTTAATTAATTCTAAGGTTCCTAAGTTAGGCAATAATTAATCTAATATACATTTTACCAAGGGAGAATTAATAATCCTAACATGTTAAACCATGGATTATAGGTATTTATTACAGGTAATTCTACTAGAGGAAGCTGTGACTTTTAGGGTGCCTATTTGTGATTGGGGTTGAGCATAATGGGATTTGTTACTATATATATCTGACCCAATCCCATAGAACTTTAACATTTCTTTCTCTAAAAGTATGACCTATGAAAATTTGTACTTATAGTTGTAGAAATTCTAAAGCCTTGATGGCATATGGAATTTCATAAACAAGCCAAGGATCTAGGCACACAATTAACCTCACCGAGAATTGTAGAGAATTAGCATAGGGAGAGAAGAAGAAGAATTAATGAACACACATTAATGAATTATCAATAAATGATAATTGATATTATTACATAGGTAATACATCCTTATAAAGGAAAAATGAGTTGTTAGAAGACAACTCAAGCTAGCTCATAAAGCAGGATTACTAATTATGATAAACCCCATAGTTGGTAAAGCACTTTCCCAATATACCAAGAACCTAATGAATTAGCAACAGCATGTGTGAGTCATGATGAGTAAAGGAAAGTCTTGCTAATCCTATAATATGGAGAGAAAATAATGGAGGATGGGTTGGAAACAAAAGCTGCCAGTTTCCTAGTTGACTAGCTTTACCTTATCCACAGAAAAGCAGAAAATCAGAATCTGATGTAAAGCATAGTTACCGATTTTGGATGGCCATAAAGTGGTCAATATCAACCTAGAATCAGAAATAAATCATTCCTGGGATATAGATGGCAAGTGTTGACTCTAAGGTGCAAGTGGATGCCAACGATCTAAGCTAGTGGGTAGGAAATTAATCAAATAATGATTAATTATTTTATAAGTGGGTTTATTATATTCCAAAACCCCACTTTAAGCCTGTCTTTATGATGATATACTAATAATAAATATATATGCATATAGGGCCTAGTAATAAATCTATGGTCACCCTTTTATAATTTATCTTGTCCAAAGAAATGAGGAAATAAGCAAAACCTCAAGGGGAAAATCCTCCTTCAATAAAGGACATGAAAAGCAATACCAAAAATGCTGAATTGCTAGTGTTGCTGTTTCTCCAAACTAAATGTTGATGTCTGGAGGAATCTTATTCTTGGGAAGAAGATAAATCACCTCACCTGGATCAAGGACAGCTGCAGGATCGAAACTAGGACCATGTAGAACAACTGAGATCCAATGATGTGAAGGAAATACTAAAGGATCTTGAGACTTGTAATCAGCTCCAAGATGATGAGATGACTTGAATTTCAAACCGGTAGATATGAAATGAGCTCCAGATAGGTGAAATAACTATCCAAACGAATGTATAATGTCTCCATATTGATTTACACAGAGAGGATGTGTGCAAGTGATCTTGTAGGAACATAGAGAAGGCATAGGATCAAAGAGTGTGAATGCATGGGCTCCATGGGTTGATATATCTTCCAAAGAATCC
>LPNX010554287.1:53356-63541 GCA_001517045.1 Pseudotsuga menziesii
TAAAGCAGAATAAAACAGAATCCGTTGTAAAGCACATTTACCAATTCTGGATGGCCATAAAATGGTCAAGATCAACCAAGAATCAGAAATAAATCATTCATGGGATATAGATGGCAAGTGCAGACTCTAAGGTGCAAGTAGATGCCAACTATCTAAGCTTGTGGGTAGGAAATTAATCAAATAATGATTAATTATTTTATGAGTGGGTTTATTATATTACAACAACAGTGACAAGAGATGACATAATATGTTTGAGTATAAGGAAGATCCAAACCAGATCTAACTAACTATGCTACAGTTCTCTATTTGTTATCATTAGTATGTATTGTACTACTGCTCTTATTAGTATTTATGTTGTGTACATTGCATTTGAATTGTATCTCAAGGACTCACTTTAACACAATGATGAGTGGAGTGTTTAAGTTGAAAGAGAAGGAAATTATGTTTTGAGTTTATTACAGCAGTACTATTTTTGATCTAGCTCTATTTAATTTTTGTTTTGTGCATTAAAGTATACAATTTTAATTTTCTAATATCAAACCCTAACCTAAATTCAAACTTTAACATCGTATTAGAGCTTAGGGTTTGTAGTTAACTCTATTATACAGTCCGGCAGAGTCTACAATGATCCTAAGATAAGGGTTTCAGTATTGTCAAAGTAACAATAAGGGTTCATTAGCCATCAAAGTGATAAAGATGGTAAATATATGATATTTAGATAGTTAGTTTATCTTACAATTTGACTAGATTTAAATGTGTATGAGACAACTGAAGAAATAAATGTGTTATTTCAGTACTCACAGTTTATATCAGAAAATGAATTTGATAGAATGTGGACAATGTGACCCCCTTGAAGAGGTATGTTAGAAAAAAGGATTACCCAAGCATTTTTCTGTGATAAATAATAAATCTTTCTTAACTCTTCATATGGTTGAATATTAACTTGATTGATAATTTTTGTGTAAAAAGAGTTTTTGTGATGCGTGATAAGAGTTTTCCAGCGTAATATCATGATCATATGTGTTAAAACTATCCTGGCTTATACTAACAAATCTTATGATGCAAGAAGTGCATTCTCAGGTTTAAAGGAAATTGGTGCATAATGTTTAATCATTGTTTGTGATGCATTGATCAATGTAATATGATATTTCAAGTGAAAATAATCTTAGAACTTGCTCATGTATTTATCATAATATCATGTCTAGGGTTATGATCTAACCTAGATTGTGCTAGCGGCACGCTTATTATTTCATGAGGATGATATGATGATGGCACCTCTAAGAGTATATGTTCAATTTGATGTCAAAATCAAGATGCACAATGTGATTTCTGCACAAGGGAAGATATAAAGAGGGAGGACATTCCATGTTGATTCTTTGTATTGTCATGACATGTGGATATTCTCTTGATGTCATTTAGATTGTTTCTTTGTACATATATGAATGATAAGATCACGTTATTACATAAAATTGATATTGGTTATTAATGACAATCAAACTTAACATGTAAATAAGATCCACAAGAGGAGGATGTTGTGACAAGTAATGAATGTTTGCAGATCCTATTTATGCTTAGAATTTAATGCATAGATAAAGAGGGAGCTAAGTGATCAGGTACAAAGGGAGCAAGAGGCTCCACAAAATGCAGGATCATTCATGTTGGATATTCATCCCCTTAGAGAAACTTCCAGGAATTTTTTATTGATAGATTGGACCATCTAGTAAGTTTAGAGATCAAGAGGGAGCCAAAAATGTACTCCTTAATCCCCCAACAGGATGGAATTGGAAAGAAAAGTTGTGATATCCCTTAAAGAAAGTTTTATGAGAATCCTCCCAGTGATATAAATCTGTAAGTAAGCTTAGTCCATGAGTCATCTCTCTTAGACGAGCAAAGGGAGGAGGTCAAGGAGTCTTTAGTTGATCTCTTTGAGAAACCAATTGAGAGGTTTCATGATTGCTCTAGTTTCATATATCATATAAGCCATCTCAATGTTTAGAATCATCCATTTGTGAGGAGGAAACCAACATTAGGTTTGGAATATGTAAAAATGCTAAATGACATGCAAAAATTGGTTCTCAACTAACAAGGGGAGTCAGTTAAAACTTCCAAGTGGATCCATAAAAGATCAAGCTTCTTGCTGAAAATTAGAGCTATTTAGAGCTCTCAGAAAATTATGTTCTCTATGATAGGTAAGATCACATCAAGAGGAAGTATCATCACGTATGGGACATGGTGTAATATGCTCTATCAAATAGATAGTTTACTGATGTGTTGACTAAGCCTCTATCAAAGTCTAAGTACTTCTGAGACAAGCTTAGTGTTGCTAAGAATGCCTCTCTTGCAAAGGAGTGTTAAATATAGTGCAGTTGCAAGACCCATTCTCAGGGAGGATGGTACCCTAGTCAGTTAACTAGGGAAGAGTAAGACCCTAGAATGTACCCTACTAGTCTCTTGAGGTTCTTAGTATGGGACCAAGCAGGTTGATTCCATGGAAAAGTCCCTAAAATATGGTTAAGGCCCCTATATGTCTCTAGGGTATTCTAGTCCGGTACCATACAGTTTCTTGGACATGATGTCCAAGTAGATCCTGTAGGTTGAGACAGATACTTCCTGGTCTAGGACCAAGTAGATTCTTGGTCCAAGACCAAGCAGTTTCTTCGGGTACATTCCTGGTCAGTTAACCAGGTGGATCTTGTTCAAGTTGACTAAGATGATGATGTGTAATTTCATCTCTCCTAATCAGTTATTGGTAGGTTGTTTCTCAAGGGACTGGACACCCCTTGATGATGTCACCTACACCTATTTCTTAGGAGCATTATTGAAGACCAGAGGATCACAACATCCAATTTGGATCCTCTCCTTATACAATGATGATAAAAATATATGAAACAATGTACCTTGAGAGAGAGGAAATATTAAATCCCTTGGTCTTGTTGGTACTATGGGTAAAAGGGGTCGTTTTTCCACCTTTATTGCACACCTTAGTCTTGTGTCTATGAGGATTGTCACAACATTTTATTGTGACCCTTGTGGTTGACTTTTTGTCCTTTATCTTTTACTTCGTCATAATGTTCTTTTTTTTGTGTAACTTTGGTACGATGACTTTTATTTTATGGATTTTTTTTTTGGACCATTGGTACCTTATCCTAAGTCAACTTAACTTTATGTTTTTTATTTTTTTGACCATTGGTACCTTTTCTAAGTCAACTTTTATTTTATGGTTTTTATTTTATAATACCATTGGACCATTGGTACCATATCCTAAGTCAACTTTTATTTTATGGTTTTTATTTTGTAAGACCATTGAACCAATGGTACCCTATCTTAAGTCAACTTTTATTTTATGGTTTTTAGTTTGTAAGACCATTGGACCATTGGTATCATATCCTAATTCAACGTAACATTATTTTATGTTATGTTTGTTAACTATCCTTAATCTTAGTGTTTAATTAATAGACATTTCTAAAAGGCTTGTCAAGGTTATAAATTAAGTTCTTAACTTCATTCTTGAGTGCATATTGACATGAGAAAAAGTTCATATCTGATCCCTGTCTTCTTGAGAACTTGTTTCTACTGGCTTGTGATTGTGTCTTGTTGGGACATGACTATAATATCTTTGCGGGGCATGAATATGTGTCTTGTTGGACAGTGACTGTGTCTCATCTCTAATGGGCATGACTATGTGTCTTTATGGTCCGTGACCATGTGTTATCTATGTTGGGAATGACTGTGTGCCTTGTTGGTTCATTCCTGTGTCTTATCTCTACAAGGACATGACTGTGTCTTGCTTGGCCATGACAATATTATCTCTAATGGGCATGAATATGTGTCTTGCTGGGACATGACTGTGTTTTAAATATGTTGGGACATGACTGTGTGTCTTACTGGATGGTGACAGTGTCTTATCTCTATTGGGTCGTGACTATATCTTATCTCTGTCAGGCTGTGACTGTGTCTTATCTCTGTTGGGATGGTACTATGTCTTGTTGGGATGCGACTATGTTTTATCTCTGGTGGGTGTTGTAGAAACCCACAAACAAAGCCTCGTCGATGGGGCTTCTCACTCTGTCGATGCCCAACCAGTGCGATCTCCCTAAGCACCAGCCCAGACAGGTTTTACCTTACCCAATAAACATTCATAGAGTGGACGTTGTCTCACCTAAGATGTTCAAGGGAGAGCTATCAGAACCAAGTTTTCGGCAGTAAGAAGGGAAGATATGGCATCCGATGGGTAAAGTAGCATAAATATTAGATCGTGGAACGAAGACATTGATCATGATTTATCTTCATCAATACAGATCTAACAATTTGCATCATTCTTTTGTCATGGCATTTCATCACAACAGTATAAAACAACTTAACCCATCATTTATGAAAAATGAAACAGGGTTGGAAGAGATCATCATGACATCAGTACATCATAACAGAAATGTGATATAATTGGAGTAGATTACAGCATCATAAACCGTAATAGATTCAACACACTTCTTATTCATATCACAACAACGAAACTAGAAAAACATAATATAAGATTCATGCATCGACTATCATATCATATTAATTCTGTGAAATATATCCAAAACAAACAATTCTACTCCACAGTAGGAGATCAAACATATCCCAAAAATCCAGATAGATCATGGATACAACAGAAGACTACCCAAAACCATAGACAGATCACACTAGACTTCATACGATTATCTTTAAGCTCATGACTCATTCATCCTCACAATAACAATCATCGTAATTCCCTTACAATTGCAAAACTAGCTCTATATATAGGATTGCACCTTTACATTGAATGTCCACTTCTAACTAAATTCTAACCACTAATGACCTATGGAGACAAAACTTGGTCAAATAATATATTAAATATTCAAAAATGGTTATTTCTCCACCTATCGCGTTGATTTGGCCTTGCGCAGTGTCGCGTGAACTTGCGTAGCTACCATGATGCTACGCAACTCACTTACCAAAACCCTTGCCAACAGGCCCCCAACACAGTCTTATGGCTCATCCCTGAGTCACGTAAGGTTGACAGAGTATATGCCGATGTCCGGGCCTTGAAATATTTGAACTGCTGCACGATCTTGCGAACCCAGAGCTAGACTTTATCGGCAATGCTTTGACAATTAAGCACATCTTACTGCACAGGGTGGGATGTCCCAACTTTTTCATCGACCATCTGTCGATTCTCTTGTACCACCTGTAGTGTTGCGACTGCTTTAGCAGACAACTACCCACCGATTTCTTGAAACTCATTTAACTTTGTGTGACATTTTTGTTGGTGTTCTTGGGCATGGGAAGCTCTCTGCTATAAGTCTTTTAATTCCTTAGACCGCATGATCTGTACCATAAGTGGTAGGGCTTGCAGCGTGTGGCAGCATGGTCTTCAGTGTCCTTAGTTGTCCTTCATCTTCTTGCGCCTGCTTGGTTAGCTGGTCGAGCTGCTCATCTTAGACAACGCTTTTCCAAAATTGCGTCGTCGCCTCCATGATGGTCTTGTCCTCTTGATCCATGGTTTCAAATTGGGTCACTATCTCTTCAATGGAGGTCTGTCATTCAACAAACTACTCCGACGGTGTTTCTGGATGGACCAGGGCACTGAGTCCTAGGTTGGTGTCTTGGAGTTAGGCTATAACTTCCCCAAGTCACTTGGACTTAGTGGCTACAATAATATTGGTCGTGTTCTAAAAAATATGATGACATGCCTCATCAACAACCTACTTGACCTTGCCAACACTAGTGTATAGTTGGGCCTTCTTAACAATGAGGTGGTCCTGTGCCTTCTTCAGCTCCATAATTTCCTCAGAATCCTCACACTGCAGCTCGGCCTGCACTGCCTTAAATGAATATATTTCTGATACCTTCTCTTCTGCTAGCTACACCCTGACCTGATGCAGCTCCTTCGCTTCTTTTTGTAGCTTCTCAGCTGCGCTCTACGACTGGACGTATCCATCAGTCAGCTCCTTATGTCTATCCTCCAAGTCATGGGTGGTAACATGTTGTAGCTCCATCGGCACTTGATTTGGTAACTTGTTCAGGTCTAAAGCAACGCTCTGGATCGATCATAGTAACTAATGTACTTCTTCACTTCCCGTGTCGATCGCAATCAGGGGAACTTGAACGTTCCTATCCCGAGGCTCGGTGCTAATCGACGAGACTTCCTATATCACATGTCTCATAGATGTTTTCCTGGAAACAATATAAAAAATGGAATTCAACCTATGTCTTACCACACCAAACTCTTCATGGTTGGACTCGCAGATCACCTGTGTCATAGCCTCAAGCTTTGATGAGCTGTTGTAGTTGGTCCTCCATCCTCAACCATATACCACTGCCTGCATCATTTTCCTAGCGCCATTTGGTGTGAGTCTCCTCTTGCATGCACTATGATTTGGCCTCGGGATCCATTGACGACTCATTATCAGAATTGGGAGCACTCAGCTCCTTCTGGGCAGGCTCTTCCGGGGCATCAGGTGGGTTGCGCCATTTAGTTGACCACTCTTGAACAATAGCATCCAACTCTTCATCCGTTACTTTGTAAGCTAGAGGTAGCCACTGCTTGTTGGGGTCTTGTTGTGCCTGAATGTAAATGGAATGTGGCCCGATAGCGAACTGAATAAGCTACTGTGTAATTATATAATCAGGGAACTGTGATAGCAATGATTTGCAGTGCTTCCCAATAGACCCAAAAGTGAATTACATAGTCCACCTATCGACTGGGCTCCTCAACCCACCATAAATTCTAATAACGTGCGTCGTGGCACACCTTCACCGTATCAACTATCATTGGTTGGTAATCTTCGGGTTCCATCTAGGTGACGAGTGCAATGAGAATTAATAGAAAACTATATGAAAATGGCTGCCTAGCCTGAGCAGTGAGAGCATCTTTAAGCAACTAGTTAAGCAAGAACAAGGACCAGTTCATTTGTATGCCTTCTGCACATTTTTGGGCACATGCGACCACACCCGAGTTGAACTGGACCAGTCGATTCCCCTGAAAAAACTTTCTCGCTAGAATTCATACCCCAATATGCACTGCTTATGAGTTAATGTTATCAATATGATAGGTGCGGCCATCCCACTGTAAGCCAAAGTTATCCTTCAGCTGCTTGGCAAGATTCTTGTCGGTATCCCTCCCACAGATATACTGCGCTGGATCTTCCCCGACCTTTAGAAAGCCCATAATGATCACACTTAAGTCTACTGTGATAGGAATGGGTGTATTCAACCAGAGTGTCCCACCATGAAAACAGGCCAAGAGTTGTTTAACACATGCATGGGCTTCATTTAATCACCCAAAATGAGGCATATTAATGAGCCCCAACAATCCAGAGTTGTCTAACCCGCTTGCCCAAGGTTGAGGAATCCGTTGAATTGGGGCACCAGGAACCGTTGGGACTAACTAATAGGGCTCATCCTAGACATATTTAAGTAACAACAAATCATGGTCCTCAAACTTCAATCTGATCAGGGCAGGGAGGATATCGACCGAGCAAGTCATTCCTTTCGGCAACAACGATAATTTTGGTGGATACTTCTGATTCTTCATAGGCTTCCTTGGATTTTCTCCTGGACACGTAGGAGCGACATATCCCAAGATATCATGAATAGAGATGCCCCTAGGCGCTGCAGACTCTATAGCTCCCAAGATTGATGACCCGGTTTTTGTGGTCCCTTCTCCTTGCACTCTAGCCGAAGTGCGGGTATCCCTCTTTTGTGGCGGTGTGGAACTGGCATTCTAAGCATGCCGCTTTCTCTTAGGGATGGATGATGAGCCTATTGGCATGCTCATGACTTCTTCTTCAATGGCCATGGGCTGAATAAGGGACTCTTGTTCACTGGAAATCTCAATTATGTCGAGGTTTCTCAACATGCATCACACCCCAAACCTTACAATGGAATCAACAACTCTACCCTTCTACTCTGCAAGTCACCAAAAGCTCACAACACAACTGCACAACTCACACTCTGCTCGATACTCAGCTTGCTCAACTGAACAATGCCTGCCTCCCGCGTCCTATGCGCTTTTTATAGGCACCTCCCAATTCAAACTCATCATTGCCAAATCTATGATCTCCATCATGACTAAATCTAATAGTAATGATGCCAAATCCATCGACAATCTTACTCCTCCAATGGTTGGGTCGACCATTAATGTGCGTTGCTTCAACAAGCGCTGCCAGCTAACGGTTTTAACTACCTGCATTTATTACTAATTTGACCAACCCACAACTCTACAGCTATCATAGGTGATCTCATTTCCGTCACTACTAACTCCTATCCTTGCGCAGCCTCGTCCCCTAGGTTCACTTTGCTTCTAGCTAAAAAAATAAAAATTGTTTGTTGTTGTTATTCTTTAATTTTTATTTTTAGCACCTCAAGGAGTGCGCAGCTCTTCCCCCATCCTATAGGGCTTTAAGCGACTCCTTTTGATGAGCGTCAACAATACTACACCATCCAATTGTTGTAACTGAACTGCACCTCCCAAGTAATGGAATGAACAAGATACGGTCCTAACCAATGCATTTGTAACTTACCAGGATGCTTCATGAACTTGTTGTCGTATAACAACACCAAATATCCTTCCGCAAACTATTTTATCTTAATGTGGCGATCATGCCATGCCTTCTATTGATCCTACGTAACCTGCTAGTGGAATCCTACAATAAAACGGTCTTCTTCAAGATGGATTAACTATGCAATGTGCTCTTCTAATGCTTCTGCATCATCCATGTCGGTTGCTGCAGCGATGCGCAAACTAGGAACAATGTATTCCATGAGCATGACCACCTCTTTCCCATATACCAGCTTGAATGGTGTCTTTGTAGTCAACTGTTTGCAAGTGGTGCGATAGGCCCATATCAATGCTAGAATTTTCAAGTCCCAGTCATCGCAATTAGCATTACATACCTTTGTCAATGTTGTTTCCAAAATTTTGTTGACCGCTTCAACAGTCCTATTCGCCTGTGGATGGTATGGTGTGCTCTTCTTATGTTGTACCTACAGTTCCTTAGTTAGAGCTTTCATAGTACGTTTGATAAAGTGACTGCCCTGGTCACTCATCAAGATCCGGGGACACCCAAATCATGTCACAATGTTTTCAAAGTTGAACCTCACTGCTGTCGCAGTGGTACAATCCACAACTAGTGCAGCTTCTGTGCACCTGGTCAGATATTCGATGGTAGTAATGATGTATCGCGCCCCAGTCGTATTCCCCAGTGGATTATTATGACCCAAAAAATCCACAACCCATTTATCAAAAGGTTGTAGAGTCACCTGGGGCACGAGTGGCATCTCATCCCACCGCAATGGTTTACTGACACGCTGGAAGATGTCACAGCTCTATGCATATTCTGTAGCATCATTATGCAATGTATGCCACCATATCCCAGCACGCAACACCTTTCGTGTAGTATCCCTTCCTCCATAGTGACCTCCCGCGATTCCTAAATGTGCCTCTTCTAGAATGGATCCCTGATCATGCGGTAAGATACACCGTCACAAGATTTCATCTGGTCCAATATTATATAACTACCTAGCAATAAGCTGGAAATCTAAAGGATTTACTACCAACTGCTTCCTTTGACTAGTCAACATGTCCTCCGAGGAGACACCAGTGGAAAAAAACTAAATGATCGGGGCATAGTGATCATCTGTGATGTCAACACGAAATAGTTGTGCGTCCGGCAAGTCATCATAAATATTGGTCAGTTCTTCACCAGTCTCAATGTGAGATAGGTGATTAGGGCCAGCATTCAACCATCCTGGTTTTACAACTATTTCAAAGTCAAATTCTTGGAACAAAAAAAACCACCGACAGATTCCCCCCCCCCCAACACAGGATTATTGACCAAGTATTGCAAATTAGAATGATCAGTAAACATCTTGAAATATCCACCCTACAAGTAATGTCGGAAAATTTGTAAGGCATAAACCATCGCCAAGCCTTCTATTTCAATCGTTGTGTAATTTCGTTCAGCAAATGACAACTTTCTACTGGCATATGTGATTGGGTGATCCAGGTTTCCCTCACCTGGTTACACAAGCATAACCCCCAGTGCAATAGATGAGGCATTGACATGCACATGGAACTCCTTATTCCAATCAGGAAAAACCAGTATGGGCACGGAGGCCATCTTGGCCTTTAGTGTGTCGAAACTTCCTTGGCATTCCTTAGTC
>LPNX010554287.1:64216-175927 GCA_001517045.1 Pseudotsuga menziesii
TATGGCAGGTGCTGTGACATTGCGGCTTCCTTCTGATTATGCAATATTGAAATTTCAGAACTCGGCATCATCCTTAGGTTAACCAGATAGGTTTTAGCATGTCATCATGGATTGTATTGAGCAAGGTGCATGTGTATTAGTTGGGTATGCGACAGGGACAAATTTCAACACTACGTCGCAGATGATGTGTAATGCATTATGAACTTCTGGGTTGGCATCCCATAAACTAAATGTCTCTGTCAAGCAGACGGACAACTCCTCCCAAGTGGTGATAGTTCTGCACAATTCTGCTGCTACATACTAGGACCTCAGCATCTCAGCCAGAGTGTGAACAAAAGCATGGACCCACTCATCTTTGGGTCATGATGCCCATAGAGCATGAAATTTGATCAAATGACCAGTGGGGTCATTCCACCCATCGTATCTCCTAGCATGATAGACCTCTAAATCACTGAAGTGCACCATCATCAATCTTCGACACTGTTCCTAATCATGGATCATCTGTTTGCGTGTCGCCCACCATCAGGCTGGGGTATCCTTCAATGCAACATCTAGGGTCAATATCCTTTGGGGCTCAAATACTTTCTCTTCAAATTCTTGAAGGAATTCTGATAACGGTGGAATTCCTTCATAAATTGGCAACTCAACAGTCTCAGTAGCGACACAATGGAGAGACTGTGTAATCAACCCGCATTTCCTGAATGACACTTCATGCAACCTATTCTGCCAATTTTCCAGAGCATCATTAGAATCAGAGGACGTAGAACTTGCGCTCCGCCATCCAATTTCACCATCAATGGTAGGATGGATATAGTCCTCAGAGATATTATAAGCATGATCCCAACTTCTACCGATTTCATCCTTCACTGGTTCAATATATCGGCTTCCTTCCTAAGGGTCCATGGGAGCGATGACCCTGACATCCTAGTTCTCAAATGTCATGACCCGTTTCTTGAAGTTGATGACCTCCATGCTATCATTATCCCACCCTATCCCTAGCATTGCAGGATAGGAACCTCCATCTTCAACCACTTCTATCACATCAAAATCAACATGCATTTTCATACCTTCAATATCGACAACTAGGTTTGAGACGCAACCAATGGGATGAACATTCGCCTGATTTTCTAGTCACAGCTGCATCGATGACCATCCCAAGGTCGGATTCCCCATCAATTGCCAGGTTTTCTTGGTCAGAATGTTTACATATGATTGAATATCCAGAATAACCGAGTCAACCTCATAATCTCCGATTTGGATATTCATCCTCATCTCCTTTCCTATCTTCCTATTTTATAAGGAGTTCACTACAGAATCCTTCAATGACTTATCCTAGTGGTACAATAATGTCTCAAGATCGACAAGGGCTTCAGGTTCCCTTTCCAGTGACAGAAAACTCTTAAAGAACTACTGCAAGGTACCATGTTGTCGCGATGGTCCTGCCTCTACAAATGGATCAAAAGCATATGGCATGTCAATAATCGGTAACTTACCTGGATTTCTCCCGATTGCATGCTTGGCTTCGAAAAAGGTGTCTTTCTCTATCGCAATATCAAATTCCACCTTTTTTCTTTCTAGCAATCCAAACTTCCTGTCGCGTTCCATCTTCTCCAATTGTCACACCGGCGCAAGTGACAACCCCAACGTTGACATCCTTCGTTTGCAGTTATGCTTGAATTGTTGCAACTCTCGATCCTTGATTTAGGTTTTGAGCTTGATTCAATGGTGGGTTCTGATTCAATAGTTGATTTTGATTCTGGGGCAGGTTCTGAGTTTGAGTCTGCGGTGGGATATGATTCTGCATCATCGGTTGGTTTTGTACTTGGAACAGTGGCTAGTTCTGAGTCTGCGCATTCTGCAACTGAGGAATGTTTCTAGCCTGCCATTTTGCAATCAGCTGAGGGAAATTTTCAACATTATGCTCACTAGGCATATAGTATGTACACTGTGCATGAGGGCACTCCCTCTAATAATTCCTGAATACTCCACAGGTATAACACTATATTTATTCTCGACCTCATCCTCCTCCTCGACCGAAGCCTCCTCCTCAGACTCCTCCTTGATGAAACTAAGGCTGGGCCATCTGCTGCTATGGTGGGTTTGGTTATTGTTGGACATAGTGCACAGCTTGAACATATTGTCATTGAGACTGAATGATTGACGCTTGATTATACTGTGGTCGTGGCGCATACTGCGGTTGTGCTACAAGTTGTGGCTGAGGTGCAAACTGTGGCTACATTGTAAACTGTTGCTACGGTTGCATTGGGATAAACTGCATCTGGGGTGGTAGTGTATACTATACCTATGCTACAGTTTGTGCCATCTGTGGCTGTGCTTACATTTCCCAAGGGTCCTCACCTTTCACAAAGTATGAATCATATGTCCGTTCCTGGAGCAAGTCATAAGCTCGACAGTTTTTATCATCATGTCCTACTGACCGACAAAAGGTATAGTACATATTTTCTACCTTGGTAACCATCTTTTTCATGTATTCACAGTTCTCATGTTGATGCTCGTAGACTTGACATATGCGGCACCATGGTATACCAGTGCAACTCAATGGGTTAGGGGCTCCAGAAATTAAATAATTTCGAAATGTTGGACACGTATCCTTGGTGTGTCCATCTGCGTGACACCGGGTGCACCAAAGGTTATTATGATCTTCCTTGCCCTTCTTTATATCTTGCAATTGGAGCGTCAGATTGGCCAAATGTACTTGGATCTGGTTCATCCCAACCATGGTTTCTCCTACTGGTGATGCTTCTAATTTCATCGCGATTTCTAGAGCCTCGCTCTGCATCGTAATCTTTTGTTGCATTAGTGGTTGTCTGATATGTGGGACAAGTATAGAAATGAACCATTCATTGTGCTAAATGTCACTCATCTTGAAGCTGAATCGAGCCATCAATGCCTTAAATCATTTATTAAAGTCCCAAATTGTTTCATTAGGGAACTGCTTGATTTCTTTCAAATCGGTAATGTACTGAGCCTCAGAATTTGGCTTCTTGAATTCTTCAAACAATCCCTTATGGATCTCATCCAATTTTTTCATTGTGTCTCCCTGAGGAACCAACATGAATCTCAAATACCACTCCAATGCACAACCCCTGAGGGTGGTTTCCAACTGGCTTTTCTTGACATCATCATCTACAGTCTGTCGGGCGGTCCAAATTGCCTCACACAAGAACCAGTAATGCTCTGGGTCGTCGGTGCCATTTCCATGAAATATTGGTAGCTTCTTTTTGTCACCCACCATTCTGGGCCTTCTTCCTCTGGCTAGTACTTTACTGCTAGACTGCTACTAACACGTCGAGCAAGTCGACGTAGAATTCTCATTTATTCCTGGTGGTGGAGTAGTGCGCAAAGGTGTGGAGACGTTACTGACGAGTCTTGATATTGTCATCTTTCTGGGCATAGCTTGGGCCTGATCTTCCTCATTGTCACTGAAATGTTGATTTGTCCCATGTGGTTGTTCCTAGGGGCATCGAACTTTGATCGCATTAGGACCTTCTCTCGTCCTCTGTCTCTTCTCTCGAAACCTTGCTCCTCCTCTTGTACAACCACTTGTTTCCTAGGGGACCTTCGCACTTTCACCAGAACTCATGCCCATCTACCCCTTACCTTTCCATTTGTCTCCCCCCTTTCATCGTGGTTCCTACATCCTCTTCACACCATAGTTACACTACTCTTGGTCCATTTTTAGAATACCTTTTCTGTAGACAAGTTGTTTAATAGATAGTTGCAAAGACAACAAAAATATACCTCCCGGTTTGTTGAAGAACTCTCTTTTCTGCTTCACTAAAGGAATTTTTGGTATCAACTACAAACTCGGTAATGTATCCCTCCAAGATACTGTCCAACCACACCACAATAGATCGCCATGCCTTATTGTCTATTTCTTGTAGTTCCTGGATCAGCTCTGGAGTCGAGGATGTCGGCTCTCCTCCTCGGAAGTTTTTCTTCTTGGAATTTTTTCTTCTTAGAAGCGAACTTCTCCAGCCACACCTGCATGATGACAGGAAACTTATAGAAGAACCATTCATGAGGACCGTCATGATTATATCTATCCAACCAATTGCTCATCAATAGCTTCGAATCTTGATTTTCAGCTTCAGCAAACTCTCGCAGTTTCAGACCAAACCACCCCTCAATCTCCGGATGAGTCGGATGCCAAAACATATCCTCCTTTCAATCGCAAATCAGTCTCAGCAACGGAACCATTTGTTGGAGAAACCCACCAAGAAATCCTCGTTCACAGGGGTCCTCACTCTGTCGACTCCCAACCAACGCGATCTCCCTGAGCACCAGCCCAGATAGCTTTTACCCTGCCCAGCAATATCTGCAGAGCGGATGTTGTCTCACCTGAGACGTTCAAGGGAGAGTTGTCGGAACCAAGTTTCCGGTAGTAACAAGGGAAGATATGGCATCCGATAGGTAAAGAAGCATAAATATCAGATTGCAGAACCAAGACAGTGATCGTGATTTATCTTCATCAATACATATCTAACAAATTGCATCATTCTTTTGTCACAACATTTCATCATAGCAGTGTAAAACAACTTAACCCATCAATTATAAAAAAATGCAACAAGGTTGGAAGAGATCGCAGCGACATTAGTACATCATAACAGAAATACAATAGAATTGGCATAGATTACAACATCATAAACCATAACATATTCAACACACTTCTTATTGATATCACAACAGTGGAACCAAGAAAACAAAAGATAAGATTCATGCATCGACTATCATATCATATTAATTCTGTGAAATAGATCCAAAACAGACAATTCTAATCCACAGTAGGAGATCAAACATATCCCAAAAATCTGGATAGATTGCAGATACAATAGAAGACTCCCCAAAACCATAGATATATTGCACCAGAATTCATGCGATTATCTTTAAGCTCATGATCTCATTCATCCTCACAATAAAAATCATCATAATCCCCTTACAATTGCAAAACTAGCTCTATATATAGGCTTGCGCCTTTACATTGAAGGTCCACTTCTAACTAACTTCTAACCACTAATGACCTATGGTGAGAAAACTTGGTCAAATAATATATTAAATATTAAAAAATGGTTATTTCTCCACCCATCATGCTGATATGGCCTTGTGTAGTGTCGTGTGAGCTTGCGCAGCTGCCATGACGCTGTGCAACTCACTTACCAAAACCCCTGCCAACATTGGGTCCTGATTGTGAGTCTCTTCTCTGCTGTACATGCATGTGATTATTCTCTACTAATAGGTTGTTAATGTTTGAACAATTTTTTACTGGTTTTACATGGGTTTTGGCGCCCTAGAGCTTTGCCTATGTTAAACCCTAGATTATAGGTCTTAAGTAAAGGTAAGTGTGCTAGAGGAATCTGTGACTTTTAGTGTGCCTATTTTTTATTGGAGTTGAGTAGAATTGGATTTATTACTATATATATCTCACCTAAACCCATATCACTTTAACCTTTCTCTCTTTCAAAGTATGACCTATGACAACTTGTCCTTATAGTGACAAGAGCTGACATAATATGTCCAAGTATAAGGAAAATTCAAACCATATCTAACCAGTAGTGCTATTGTTATCAATTTGTTATTCATTAGTTTGTATTGTACTATTGCTCTTATTAGTATTGATTTTATGTACATTGCATTTGATGAATTGTATCTCAGGGTCCAACTTTAACACAATGACCGATGGAGTGTTAAAGTGAAAGAGATGAAAATTATGTTTTGAGTTTATTACAATAGTATTGTTCTAGATCTAGCTCTGTTTAATTTTTGTTTTGTACATTAAAGTATAAAAATTTAATTTTCTCATATCAAACCCTAACCTAACTTCAAACTTTAACACTTGCAACATTCATGCATTTGATAAACATCATCCAACTGTTCACAAATAACTTTGAGGCATCATACCTTAATGAAATTATAACACCTAGAACATTTTTGACAAATTTTGAAAGCACCCGAAGGATAGATATATTTATGTTCCTCTCCTCTACATACATCTATTATACTGCATTTAATTTTTTTTTACTTCAAATAATTGCTCTTCCGCATTGACATATAACAGTTAGACATGACAAGTATACAAAAGTACAATTCTTGTAAGTTTCAAACCATCATTTGCTCTACTGATTACTGAACAGGATAAATAAACCCAAATAATTTATACCTTTTGAGTTTCCTTTTATTTAACATCTAAAGATCTAATTACACAGACTACACATGTTGCATATCAAAGAGTGGACAGTCTCAAATAAACTAAGAATGTAACTCGTCATCCTAGTTACAACTAATATAGGATACCTAGTTTCCTCTAGTGTTTAAAATATATGTTTCTTCCCATATCCTTACTTCCAAACTCTTAACTTTTTAAATAATTATCTGTATTTTCGATAGCAAGAGTATTCCCAAATATCATTTTCGTTTGGACTTTACGAGACAATTCAACATGTGTTTAACAGAGCAGACTTGCTCAACTAAAAATTATCTCGCTGTTCTTTATTTTCTTGCAAATGATGCTTCAATAAATCAAAAGGATTAGAATTTTTTAAATTTATAGTCATACCCTTGAACCTGGATGGAGTTAGAGAAAAATACTAAGTCTTCAAACTGTAGAGAAAGTCTCATGCTCAAAATTCTAAACTAACAGTAAGGTCAACATTGAATACAAAGATAACCAGTGGAAAAGTTGTGTAATGAAATATCCACAAGAATGAGGCCTAAGGCCAAAGTTCACAACTCTAGAATCATAAATCAATTTAAGCCCTTTCACGAAAACTAGAATTCTAGCAAATAACAACAAATCATTTGGGGAGGGTAGGATATCCATATTGAATGATTCAGTACAACCCCTATTTCTTGACATTCTTTTAAATTCCAAGACCCAAATTTTCATATTTCTAAAGTGATTAAGCACATCTAATATTTATTTCAAGAGGGATAAAACCCAGTGTCACCTAAATCTATTAAACTGATCTATCCAGCAGAGAATGCAGAGGAAAACATTAATTACAAAGAAAATCAAATCCTGCTACTTAATTATGAGAAGAGATTCATATCAATTATAAAAATACAATTTTGCAAAATGCATCCATGGACAGAGATATCCAGGACATATTACCCACTAACATAGTAGAAAAACAATAGACAGATATGAAAACCCGCCGAGTTGAGAAGCTTGCTGAGAGACTTGTTTCATAATGGTTCAAAATCCATATAAGCGAAGCTACAATCATTTGATTGGATAATTTCCACACCATGCACTCAACGAGTGCATAAGATGTTACATCCAAATCATTAGGTGTGACTAAAGATCCCTCCCACCAACAAAAATCGTGGCTTTCAGGAGGAACCCATCTAGGTTGTGCCTATCTATTTATCTGCCTCCTCCTGTGAAGTCTCGGCGATGCTTATTTATATTGATTATGGTTGGATGAATAGTGAATGAGTTCTGATTTTGATCCGAGTGTTCTCTCTCATTGAAGAAGACTTGGGAAGATAGTTTTAGGTTTTTCAAGTTCACATGGAGATTGAATTGAATCCAACTTTCGAATGGGGCTTGCGAAGTCAATTTCTTTTTTTAACTTTGCGTGGACTCTATGGATGAGATATATTTAAATCGAGATGGAATTCGAAAAAAATGAGACTTAAATTGAGGTAGATGCGTTTATGATGTTTTTTCAATAGATTGTGTTTATGATGATTTATTTGTATAGAGGGTAAGTTTCAATTTTTATTTTATTTTAATTTATTAATATTATTTAGGGTAAAATGATGATTTTATAAATACTTTTTTATTATTATTAGCACAACCATTTAATTGTGGTTAGTGAACATCCATAGGCCACAAATTAAGTGTTATGAACAAGTTATGTATTATTTATTCTCCATGCATACTTGTAGTCATCTGTTGTCTATGCCTCAACTACTTGTTATCACCTGCCTTATTCTATGTAAACCGTTTTTCTTCCACAAACTGCCCATTATCCTTATATCAATTACGAGTTATCCATGCACCAGTTACTAGTTATTTTTATATATTTTTTTTATAATTGTTTATTTTGAATTTCAAAAGACAACCATAAAATCAATCTAGACAGTACATCCTCCTACAATTTAGGAAAAACATACTTGCTAGTTCACCCCAACTTCTAAAATAGAAACACATGTTAGTGTAATTATATATTTTGATTTTAAAAAAAAAAATAGAAGTTTACTAGTAGAAATAGTTTTAGAGTCGTATGAGGGTCATTTTAGATCTTATAGGATTTTGGAAGATTGGGTTTGCTTGGGGTTTTGGCATCTTACAAATAATGAGGTGAAATCTCTAATATTGTTACAAGGATTACAACTCCTTTAATAACACCATTGAATCAAAGTCGTTATTATTAGGGATTCAACTATAGTTATACAAGTGCTCAAATTTGTGCAATATCCTAGCTCCCCTCAATTAATAAGCATACTCCAATGGATATTTATTCTTCTAAATGAAATTTAGGTATTATGATTTATCCAAGTTAAATTAAGTAATTTGAATGTTAAAGTTGAACATGGCCAATTAGGGAGCTCATGATATTGAACATTGACTATGGGTTGGGTATGTTATGTCACATCAAGCGCATCTTGAAGGCTACACCTCTACATGAACAAATATTTTATTTTTTTGAACTATAAGATCTTGTGGCCACATGGGCTCAATTGAAATGGGATGTTTATGAAGGGCCTAGATTGAGGTCATTCCCTCACACTTGGTTCTAATGGTGATCCCCTGGGTTGATACAGACATTCAATTGTGTCAACTAATATGTGTGCGAGTTACATTTGGAATTTTCATTATGCTCCTTTATGGATTTCCCTTTAGGTTTCCTCCTCTTCTAAGTCAAACCCATCAAAGTATGTTCAACCATATCAAGTCGATTCAATTCAGAAGCTCATCAACCTCATCATGTAATGTTGTGCTTGTTTCCCTGCCACAACAAGAGATGTTAATAATGTACATAGTTGTGTGAAGGAATTCTTGGTTGCACTCACAACCATGAATAATACTTTGGTTACTCCCATTGAGAAATCAAAGACATGGTGTGCTTACTTCGAGGCCAAGCATCTTGATGCAAAGAACAATAAATACCCCTAGTATATTGAAGTTGTTGAACATATTTTGGCTCTTTAAGATTGAAAAAGGAGTCTAGTGTGGTTGTGATCATCCTTGTAGGTTCCATGAGTGTAATGAAGGCCTCTACTAGTATATTGATACCTTTATTGTTTGGGTGTGCACATGAATTTTCAAAGTTGTACCAATCACGACAAAAAGAACGCTTCTCAAGAATTGGTTGCCACCTTTAACAAGACGTTGAAGCTTCTTGGTCAATAGGATTTTTCCTTTAACTTAAATTATGAACAAATTTTGCTTATTTATATGGGAACTTATTCTTGCAAGTTTTGGAGAAATATAAATCTAGATGTAATCTCATTTTAAAACTTGCATCTTCAATACCTTAGATTTTTGGTATTTTATTTTTAGTTCCCTTGCAATGGGGTTGTTTGGGTAATGCCACCTCAATTTTGTTTTCAATAGTATATATCATTATTATATGCATCCACCCCATTCCTATTTTATTTTATGATGGTTCCTTACCTCCATTATGGTGTTGAACCAAAAATAATCAATTGAGCCAGCATGAAGGGAGGGTAGAGGATATTAAAAGGGTAGATACATTTGATCTAGTTTGTAGGTCTCGTATTTTTATTTCAAACACAAATTGTTATCCATGGTCATTCCCTTGTTCATTCCATTAAAAAAATAGAGATAGTATGATAACAAAATTCCTTGGTCAAAATTTCAAAAAACATGATATTATATAACTAATCCTTGATGGAATGTTGTAGATTATCTTAGTAAGATTCATAATAATAATAATAAAAGATGTATAGATTGTCATTATGGTTTCCAATACCAATGAAAAGTACATAAAAAAGAACTTCACATTATAACTACTCTTCACATTATAAGTAATACCTATTACCATAGGAATAAATAACCAAATCATTGATAACATATTCTTGGTTTATAAATACTAGAGTGGGAAGGAGGCCTTTGAGATCCCATTCTACATCTCCCTCAATTCCATTACATAGTGGATCATCCCTAAAGATAGAGTAATCATACGATTTGTGAGAATGTACTTTATAATAAGATAATAATATAATTATTATTATTTTTTAATGAGGAAAACTTCCCGGTCACTTATTCTTGCAATTTCTGGAGAACTATAAATGTAGATGTAATCTCTTTTTAAAACTTGCATATGTGATGCCTTAGATTTTTGGTATTTTAGTTGTAGTTTCCTTGCAATGGGGTTATTTGAGTAATGTCATCTTAGTTTTGTTTTTAATAGTGCATATATCATTCTTATATGAATCCACCCATTCCTATTTTAAGATGGTTATCTAACTCCATTATGGTGTTGAGCCAAAACTAATCACTCATGCAAGTAGGAAGGGTGGATAGAGGATATAGAAAGGGTGGATATTTTCAATCTAATTTGTAGGTCTCATATTTTTCTCTCAAACACAAATTGTTGTCCATGGTCATTCCATTGTTCATCCCATATAAAACAAATAAAGATAGCATGATAACAAAATTCCCTGCTCAAAATTGCGAAAAGCATGATATTATATAATTCATCCTTGTTGGCATGTTGTAGATTATATCAGTGAGATTCATAATAATACAAATTATATGTAGGGATTATCTTTATGGTTTGCAATCCAAATGAAAAAAATTCAAATTATAAGTACTCCTTATTACCCATAGGAATAAATAACTAAGGTATTGATAACATATTCATGGTTTATAAATACTAAAGTGGGAAAGAGACCTTTGAGATCCCATTTCGCATCTCTCTTGAATACATGACATAATTGATCATCATGTGAAAATGGACCTTTCTACCTTCAAATAAATCTATTTGATTCCCAAAAGCTCCGAGTACACATGCATGATTCCCAATATTGGCTTGAATCCTATGTTGATCCATGACATTCAATATCCCAATTGCTTCATTTTCATTCCCTTCATCACAAATAATTCTCAATTTATCCCCAAAATCCACATGGGGATCCTCTTTATATTCAATTCTATCTCTTGGAGTTTCCAACAGAGTGTTCCTACTGGTATTACACATAGCCCAACGTCTTACAAACAATTGCACAAACTGAATCTATCCTTGATCTCAACAAATAAGGCCCTAATAAAGAGCCATTTACAAGGGGGGAACCGTCTTACTTTACAGTATTGAAAAGACTAAGAAAATGGTTGTAAAAATGATATCTTTCCTAAATTTACAATTAGTTGTGGCATGGAAAAGGGATGTAAAATAAATATATTTATTAATGATGATAAACAGTTTTTCTTTCGTTCAAAATATGAACCCTTAATAAGTTGTTAGAGGATGTGTGCGCACATTCTTGCAACATATATTCCGCATTATTTTCAAGTGTTGTAAAAATAGGATAAAGAAAAAGTCAAAACATATACAGGAAAGGAAAAAACCAACCATAATATCGGAAGCATAGAGCTACCATTTCCACAACCAACCTCTAAGATATTCTAAATTCTAAGTTCCAATAGTATCCTTTGATAGGCGGGAGCACTCTCTCGAGTCTCTCATGTGTCTTAGTAAGGAAAAGAACATCACATGTAGAGAGCACTAACTAGAAAGTTACTACTGCCTATTTCAAAATAGATATTGTCAGGTGAAGGTAATTTATGCATGTAAGTATAGGAAACAATGTTGCAAATAATGAATCATGTATAAAAGTGGAGGCAAACATGGACAAAAATAGAGGCAAAATAAGAGTAGACCCAAAAACTAGGTGCAAAGGCCAGTGCAAAATTTGTGGAAAAACTAAGCGCTAAATATGGTGGAAAATGAGGCGCTAAATACGACGCTAAGCATGGCATAAAATCAGATGAAAAATATGGTACAAATCTAGGCACTATTGACGCCCGGTTTAGCACCAAGTTTAGCAAAATGGCGCAAAAAATGCCCAGAATAGTGTCAACTCGTGAAATTGCATCAACTTGTCCAAGGAAATGAATAAAAATACATTAAAAGGGGGTTTGGATGCAAAAACGAAGCAAAAAGGGATGCTAATCACATGGTTTTGTTGTAGTGCTTGAACAGTCTGACGAGTTTCATAAAAATGTTGATGCCAATGATATCATTTCTAGTAGTGGTGACGAGTTTGATGATTGATCATGTTGATCTTATAAAGTTGTATTTTTAGGACTCTAGAGGCCATTTAGAACCTCACTGATTATGTACTTTGTTTCATATATTTAATAGGAAATGTGACTTGCATGTGTAATATACAACACTTGCTTCCCATTCTAGTACTAAAGTCGAGTACATTGTAGTGTTGGAGGCTTTAAAGGAACTTGTTTGGCTGCAATCATTATGAAGAGATAATGGACTTGAATATAGGTCCATGCCTATTTGTTGTGACAATTAAAGTTTGGGATACTGGACTTAAATATAGGTCCATGCATATTTGTTGTGACAATCAAAGCCTGGTTGTTTGGCAAAGACTCCCAAGTTTCAAGCATAGGCAAAGCATTTCAAGGTGTTCTGTAAATTCCCCATTTGCTTGCATTTCAGATTCAAATCCCCAAATTCATATTCAGATTCCCAAATTCATATTTAGATCCCCAAATAGTCGTTTTAAAGTTTTATGCATAGGATTCAAATGAAAATTTTGACATGGGTGAAAACGCGAAGTTGGGTAACACTTCCGTGAGAATTGGGTGCCCAAGCAACATACCAAAATTTATTCGGCTGAATAACCATATTTATTCAGCCAAATAATTGATTCTTTATTCGGTTGAATACCGTTTAACGGTGAACCATTTAAATTGACAGAACGCATAGCTGACCGGTAATTTTTACCGGTGGTTCTATGTTTATTCGGTTGAACAATTGTTCGGCTGAATAATTCTGTTGAGGCCTGGAAATTCGCAGGCAACAACAGAAAGGGATTCTCCCCAGTCAACGTTCCCAACTAGCCCGTGACTGTTTGGTGTAGGGAATCCGTCCGGTTTGTGGTCCGACTACCGTAGGTCAAGTAACAAAAACAAAAGGTTTTACTGGTTGCGGCCTGGTCCATCGTGTATATTTTTGTATTTTTTGACTTAAGTATGATATGCAAGTGCCTATTTAACATGCAGATTGATGTAGAATACGAGGAGCGGTCACAATGTGATGCGCAGGTTCTTACCTCTCGTCTTAAACTCTCTCGCATCTAAATCACACACAACAATAAATTACAACTAACTACCTAACCTATCCCTGGGGAGCAAAGTTATCATTCATTAATGAGTAATGTAATTTGTACATGCATTATGAAAAATCACAGATAGTTGATACTTCTTCCAAAACGCATGAACATTAAAAGATATTTGAACAACCAGATAGCCAATTGTTTATGAACAACATTCATTACTCATAGTGGAAATCTTCATAAAATAAACCGAAGAACATTCATACAAGAACATAGGTTCAAAGAGTTAGAACGATCTCACAGTTAATGGACACAAAGCTGAAAACGAAATAGTTCCTCTTCAACAAATCCATAGCACAACATTTGAATATTCCACCAAGCTTTCTCCAACAGGAAAACTGTAATTATCTATTGCAAAAGGAAATAGTTCTTCTTACAATATGTCCTCACAAATCTAACTGGGAAAAATTCCCTAGTAACTTCTAACTTTCAAATATTTAAACAAAATCAGTAGACCGCTTGGGTTCCCCCCCCCCAAACGTGTGACTCTTCGGTTCTTCGAGCATTTCATATTCCTCATTTTCATCTTTTCTGCGCAAGCTCATTATCAGCTGAGTAACTGACGGACTTTTCAGATCTGCGTATTTTGTTGCTTTCGATTTTGTCTTTTCCTTCGCTTGTCTCCCTTGCGACCTTGCCAGTTTCGATTTGATCTTTTACAAAAATGTCAAGCTACACCTTCACACCATGGTTGCCCCAACAGTCCCTTGAGTTCTACCTGCAATCAATTACTGTGCGTCATTAGTTGTAATGGCATTTTAAAACATTAACTTAAACCACCTGAAATGGCTAATCCACAAGAAAATGGCCAGGCGCATCCCTTAATCTGAGAAGTTTAACAAATGGAAGAGTTTTGACTAAGCCTCGAGCGGGAAAGTTCTAAATCGGAAGTTAGAAGGATTTTACATCGGAAGCTGAATGACTTTCCCAGCTGCAACGACGGAAGAGACACGGGATAAAGACACACGACGCGGGCGGGAAAAAACTTTAGTCGAAAGTCATAAGGATATCGACATCGGACACGAAAAGGCTTTCCTAGCAGCAACGGTAGAAAAGGAAAGGTTAAGGATACGCGACCCGCGGGCGGGAAAACTCTCAATCGGAAGTCGGAAGGATTTTACATCGAAAGTTGAACGGCTTTCCTAGCCACAACGGTGGAAGAAGAAAAGATACAAGCAAGCGATCAAAAGACCAATACGCATCGGCAGTCAGAGCGCTTTATGCTTCGGGTGCTAAGCCGCTTTGGGAGCCGCAACGGCGGAAAACGAAATAACAAATCCTTCCGATGTAAACCAAAAGATCGGTCGATTTGAGAAAATGTGTCGGAGAAAACTTAGAAGCCAAGTCTGATTATTTTGTCGCAACGGCGGGATTCAAAATGACTGGACTTCCGGAAAAGGAAAAGCATTTCGCCACCGCAACGGCGGAAGCCCGAGACTTATGGGGGCGGTAAAAACAACGAAGTGGGAGAAAAACCAAACAGTGATTGGGTTAAATTGTGATTTGTCGTCCACAACGGAGGAAGGAGAAGTGATATAAGTTCCGATGCCAAAACACAAAAGCATTCGATGTGAAAACAAACAAATCGGAAAGGAAGTCGAAGTCAATACCGATTATCCATCCGTAATGGCTGGAGGGAAAGCAAATACCTTCCGATTCAGCCATAGATTCTGCTGATTAAAACCAACGTATTGAAAAGAAAATTCGAAGTCAAGAATCGCTATTTTGCCGCAACGCCGGAAGCTTTAACCAAACAAATTTCCAATTCGAACAAGCTGAAAATGAATCCAAAGGCAGCGATAAAGTCTGATCAAACATTAGATTGCTTCAAGCATCAGAGGAGGAATCAAAACAATTGGTAGATCAATCCCAGCACTTATAAATTCTTTCTAGAAAATCATTGAATTAACTCAAGGAAAAAGAACTAATCCAAACAAAAGGAGGGTCCCAAATTTTTTGGAATTTGGGAAAAATGTTGCAGCTGCAACAATTGGCGACTACTTGGTGGACCCCAGATTTTTGAATTAACTCTTTCCCAGTTCAAGACCATCTAGATGAAAGCTGAAATCTTCTAGATGTTTGTATCCCTAAGCAAGCCAAATCATGCATTTAGATCATTAAGAAGAAGTTCATTCTTTGGGGAATGGTAACATCAGAAATATTTCAAGTCTGAATAACTCTTTTGAGGCATGATAAGTGAGATTTATTTTTCCCGTCCTTAGGTTGTTTCTAGCTTTGACACCACAGGATTGTAACAGATAGTAAACAATGCTATCCTTTTGTTCCTCATTCCCATGCCAACTGCACTTTTGTGCTAATTGAACTTTTAGTTCTTTTGAGTCCTCCATCTGCCTTTCTTTCTGAATTTTATTCAGGCTCCTCTATGCATAGTGTCCTTTTGTGTGAGAGAAGAATTGGTTTTTCATCTCACGGACGAAGAGGAACTTTGGAAATTTTGAGATTCATGCTTTTTAAGCTTTGCTTTGATATGTATTGTTTCTTTTTAAGGAGTTTTGACTCTTGATAGCTTTTAACTTTTCTGAAATCATGGCATGGGATCATTTATATATGATATACTATTTACCCTGCTTCCTTTCCGTGGGTCTTTTGCTGTCACCCCCTTGGACATTTAAGATGTGAAATGGATGGAGCCTCGAAATAGTATTCCAGACCCTTTTTACTTTTGAGTTATTTATAGGGGTTAAGTAGGACTTTAATGAATGCATGGCCAGTTAGGAACACTGGTACTAGAAGACATTCTATACTTTAAAAGCACAGTCTTTTGCTCAAGATTTCAGTTAGTTAAGAACCATGATGTTTCCATTGCAACCAAAAGTTTGCCTCTTTATTCAAAACCAAAAGGACTACTAACAAAGCAGTAAAAATAAAGAAAACAACATCAAAGCAATACACAAAGAAAAGGAATCAAGCATTGAAGAAAACAACATCGATTTATTAATGTACAAAGCAAAAGAAAAGAAAAAATTTTCCCACTCCTGAAAATATTTAATCCTGGGAAGTTAAGGGGTGGGCTGGATTATAGACATGAGCTATCTAACCATGGTCTAGCTGTGTTGTTTTTGAAATTGAGAACATGCCTACTATCCTACAGTCATCCTTTTCAGCCTGAGGAATTTGAAGGAGCTCAGGCTGAGTGTCAATCATAGAACTGGTCTTTCTTGAGGTCTGATGTCTTAGCTTAAGCTCAGTTAGATAATTTCCCAGGATAGAATCAGCAGATTCATTACCCTCTTCTAGTCTAGTGACATTGTGCTTCATGTAGGGCTCTCTTAAAATCTTAATTAGGTTTGGGCTACACTTCTGAGGCAACCACAAGTGTGACCAGTCTGAAGCAAAGTATCCATCTAGTCGAGCTGACCAATCTCGATTCAAAATAAATCCATAGCCATCAGGTATGTCTGCTACTACAATGTTAAGGTACTGACATATCTTTTTATTTGCAGACAATCGAATCAAAACATTCTTCATCTCCCCCACTACTTTGACACTAGTCTTGTCTAGTTGAGTGACGTCCCAATTAGTAGGTTTTGGCTGCCCATTAATTTTTTTGCAGATTGCAAGAGGCATATCATTCACCGATGATCCAAATTCCACCAGACAATTATGCACCTTATGGTTCAAAATTTCTAGAGTTAAAAGGAAAGGTGGGGTGCTAGTTTTCCTTTCCCCAGTTGATTCGACTTTTTCTTCCACAGGTTGGTTTTCAGTGGGTATCTCCTGTTTAACTTCCTTAACTTTTTTAGTGCTTCCTTCCTCAACATCTTCCACAGGTTTGACAGTCTCATTGCTTGGCTCTGCCTCCTAGTTGAGGGTAGTGGCTTCAGGTGTTTTGTCTTCAACATTCACTTCTACCTGTCTCTTGACATTCTCCTGCAGTTTTTTAATCTTTGAAATTATTTCATTGTCCTTAATTGTTAGGTTCTTATCTTTTGTTGATGTAGGTGTGTATTGAGATTTGAGAGTGCTCTCTTCAGTGTCAAAAAGCGAGACACCATCCCATGAAAACATGGTATCCTCACCTTGTTTCTCTATGGTCTGTTTTTTTCCTCCTTCTTCATCACTTTCTTCAGTCAATTTAGAGTTCAACAACTTATTCATCACCAATGACATTGAATTAAACCATTGAGGGCACTTCTTTTCAGAGTGAGGTTGCTGGTGAAAAGTACAGAAAATATCCCCCCCTGTTTCTATTATGTTCATTGATGCTAAATTTGGTGGAGGGACTTGCCATTGGTTGTTATCCTCCCTTTTTTGGTAGTGGGGTTTATAAGTTTTCTGAACTTCCTTTTCTCTCTCCAGATCTATTATTCGGTTAGATAGCTTCTGAAGCATTGTCATCATTCCCTGATAATCATGTGATTGTTCATATTTAGGTTTAGATAGCAATAGAGCTCTTCTATTTGTATTTTTCTCTCCAGGTAAATCAAGATAATCTTCTACACTTTCCCTTTCAACCTCTACCCTTTCTGCCTCTTCACAAGTCTCTACCAATGTAGGTTTGGATTTCATCTTGGAAAACATGGCCAGCTCAGGTCCTAGCACTGAGGTATAATATTCAATTAAGACCTTGTCTGAGGGTCTGTCAGCTTCAGAAAAGTTCTTTAGGTATATTGAAAATCTTTGAGTGAAACTATGTACCTTCTCGTTCTTCTCTTTTCTTAACAAACCAAGACCCTTCATCAATGAGGCATGTGTTTTTTGGGCTGTGTATTTACTTCTGAAAAACCTTTCGAAGGTGTCCCAATCAGGAATAGATTTTGCAAGCAAGATGAAATACCAGGATGTTGCTGCTCCTTTCAGGGTGTGTGGGAACAGTCTACAGACCACATCTTCATACTCCCCAGCCCTTAGCCCTTCTAATGCTAAATAAAATCTTTGCAGGTGGTCATCTACAGCAGTCATTTCCTCGGGGTCAAACTTAGGAAACAGCTTGTCAAAGGCTTGAGGTAGTTCATGCAAAGGAGGCGTGAGGTTCAAAGGTGATCTAGCTCTCCATGCCGGCAGAGGGTTGGGCTGATTTACATTTATGCCAGCCATAGGCACAGGTATAAGAATAAGAGTCTGAGCAAAAAGCAATGTAGGATGAAACCAGGTTTACTTGCTTCAATGGTAGAGCAAATTGGTAAGTCCACTTTGATCAGGTTGAAAGCTCCCAGATATCTGCTGGTAGGGTAATCTTGAGAAATTAAGTTTCCACGACCAGCCATGCACTGGCGGCCCTCCTTCTAGCGCCAGAACTGTTGAGGCCTGGAAATTCGTAGGCAACAACAGAAAGGGATTCTCCCCAGTCAACGTTCCCAACTAGCCCATGACTGTTTGGTGTAGGGAATCCGTCCGGTTTGTGGTCCGGTTACGTAGGTCAAGTAACAAAAACAAAAGGTTTTACCGGTTGCGGCCCGGTCGACCGTGTATATTTTTGTATTTTTTGACTCAAGTATGATATGCAAGTGCCTATTTAACATGCAGATTGACATAGAATACGAGGAGCGGTCACAATGTGATGCATAGGTTCTTACCTCTCATCTTAAACTCTCTCGCATCTAAATCACACACAGCAATAAATTACAACTAACTACCTAACCTATCCCTAGGGGGAAAAGTTATCATTCATTAATGAGTAATGTAATTTGTACATGCATTATGAAAAATCACAGATAGTTGATACTTCTTCCAAAACGCATGAACATTAAAAGATATTTGAACAACCAGATAGCCAATTGTTTATGAACAACATTCATTACTCATAGTGGAAATCTTCATAAAATAAACTGGAGAACATTCATACAAGAACATAGGTTCAAAGAGTTAGAATGGTCTCACATTTAATGGACACAAAGATGAAAACAAAATAGTTCCTCTTCAACAAATCCATAGCACAACATTTGAATATTCCACCAAGCTTTCTCCAACAGGAAAACCGTAATTATCTATTGCAAAAGGAAATAGTTCTTCTTACAATATGTCTTCACAAATCTAACTGGGAAAAAGTCCCTAGTAACTTCTAACTTTCAAATATTTAAACAAAATCAGTAGATCGCTTGGGTTCCCCCCCCCCCAAACGTGTGACTCTTCGGTTCTTCGAGCGTTTCATATTCCTCCTTTTCATCTTTTCTGCGCAAGCTCATTATCAGCTGAGTAACTGACGGAATTTTCAAATCTGCGTATTTTGTTGCTTTCGATTTTGTCTTTCCTTCGCTTGTCTCCCTTGCGACCCTGCCGGTTTCGATTTGATATTTTCACAAAACTGTCAAGCTACACCTTCACACCATGGTCGCCCCAACAGTTCCTTGAGTTCTACCTGCAATCAATTACTGTGCCTCATTAGTTGGAATGGCATTTTCAAACATTAACTTAAACCACCTGAAATGGCTAATCCACAAGAAAACGGCTAGGTGCATCCCTTAATCTGAGAATTTTAACAAACAGAAGAGTTTTGAGTAAGCCTCGAGCGGGAAAGTTCTAAATCAGAAGTTGAAAGGCTTTTACATCGGAAGCTGAATGACTTTCCCAGCCGCAACGGCGGAAGAGACACGAGGTAAGGACACGCGATGTGGGCGGGAAAAAACTTTAATCGAAAGTTGAAAGGATATCGACATTGGATGCGAAAAGGCTTTCCTAGCCGCAACGGTGGAAAAGGAAAGGTTAAGGATACGCGACCCGCGGGTGGGAAAAATCTCAATTGGAAGTCGAAAGGCTTTTACATCGGAAGCTGAACGGCTTTCCTAGCCGCAACGGCGAAAGAAGAAAAGATACAGGCAAGCGATCAAAATACCAATATGCATTGGCAGTCAGAGCGCTTTATGCTTCGGGTGCTAAGCCACTTTGGGAGCCGCAATGGTAGAAAAGGAAATAACAAATCCTTTCGATGTAAACCAAAATATTGGTCGATTCGAGAAAATGTGTCGAAGAAAACTTAGAAGCCAAGTCTGATTATTTTTCCACAACGACGGGATTCAAAACGACTAGACGTCCAGAAAAGGAAAAGCATTTCGCCGCCGCAACGGCAGAAGCCCGAGACTTACGAGGCCGGAAAAAACAACGAAGCGGGAGCAAAACCAAACAATGATCGGGAGAAATTGCGATTTGTCGTCCGCAACGGCGGAAGGAGAAGTGATATAAGTTCCAATGCCAAAACACAAAAGCAGGTGATGTGAAAACAAACAAATCGGAAAGGAAGTCAAAGTCAATACCGATTATCCATCCGTAACGGCGGGAGGGAAAGCAAATACCTTCTGATTCAGCCATATATTCTGCCTATTAAAACCAACGTATCGGAAAGAAAATTCGAATTCAAGACTCGCTATTTTGCCGCAACGGCAGAAGCTTTAACCAAACAAATTTCCGATTCGAACAAGCTGAAAACGTATCCAAAGGCAGCGATAAAGTCTGATCAAACATTAGATTGCTTCAAGCATTAGAGGAGGAATCAAAACAATTGGTAGATCAATCCCAGCACTTAGAAATTCTTTCTGGAAAATCATTGAATTAACTCAACGAAAAAGAACTAATCCAAACAAAAGGAGGGTCCCAAATTTTTTGGAATTTGGGAAAAATGTTGCAGCTGCAACAAATTCTTCTGCATAAAAGTTCAGTTGTGGCCCACCTTTATACTTAGTTTCTAATTATTTACTTCTTCCTGTTTGCAGGATTCCATATGCTTTCATGCTTGCATTGGAAATTCGATTATACTTAGTTTTTGCCTTCTTTTAGAGTAGTGTAGGAGTAGGTGTAGAATATATTAATTTTATCATTTCTTTAATAATTTAGATTACTCTTTTTGTTTTCTTCAATAAAATATTTGCAACAATAAGCCAATTGTAAGTTGGAAATGACACTTCTTCAAATGCATTCAGGGAAGTATTTTTATCCTCTTTCACTTTCTATTATTTATGCCCTCGTTGATTTTTTATTGGTTCAAAGCATTCATGTTTGATTTGTGTCTTTAGTTTTAAATTATAATGATCTTTTCATGAAATGTTTTGAATTAATTCTTGTCCAAATTTTAAGAGAAAGAATATTTTGACAAGAGATAAAGTAATTAAAATCAGAACATCTTCATTACTCAGGACTTTTGATCTTTTATTGTTGCAAATTGGACTCAATTTAGTTTTGTTTATCTTGTACATAGTTTTTAATAAATGAGGCCTTATTGTCCTAAACAACTTTATGCAAAGCAACAAATGTTGATCGTAATTCTTCAACTGAAAGAGAATAAATTTATTTTAAGAGTTTTATTATAATCAATTCAATTTATAGATTTAACACATTTTTAATATATGAATTGATATAGTTATTCTCTTTACAATAAAAATTCCTTGAATTTTACAAACACAACAAACAAATCTTTCTTTTTGCATGAGACATTTTATTAAGGCTTATTTTTGCAATTATTTTACATTTTAATTTCGGCTTCTTTTGTTAGTAATAAAGACCTAATTAAATTTGATATCTCATGATCTATTAAAACAAAATTCTTAATCATTAATTTTTGAGGTTGCGAGATTTCGATTTACTTTTGGTTCCAGTTGTATATATGTTTGATTTGATCATTCTTACGTTTTCTTTTCTTGCTGGTTTGTTTTGAGATTTTTATGATTTCCACTTTTAAAATAACAGAGCTTATCACTCTTTTACAGTCTCAAAGTATTATCTATTAAGGAAATTTTTTATTTTTATTTTTTATAAATGTTTTCTGCTTGCTGGAAATCAAATGTTTCGATTATCAATACCTAATTGTGAAAAATCAATAACAAAATGCGTTGATAATTTTATTTGAATCTTTCCATCATTATCCTTAGAACTTTATCTTTAACTCAACATAAACATATGAGTTTGAATTAAATTACTTTTAAGGGAATCAGTTTCGAGAAAGAAGTTTCAATCTGTAAATATTAGTAATCTGTAGATTCCTTACGCCATTCTTTCTCTTAAAGAGTTTCTAAGTCTGCTCCCCCATTTACTAGGAAATCTCAAATTGAGATTAGCACATTACACATAGTTTGCAGATTTCTTTAAAATTGCTATTTGGGATATAATCCATCAGGCAAAATGAGTTAAAAGATGTCCCTGTAGAGGCTATGGATGTCTATGAGATGCAATTGCTCCGTCTGTGGTGTTTTGGGATTCCAAATCATAAATATTATATATATAAATCTTTAAGAATCCTTTGCCATCCCACACTTGTAGATATTTATATGATGCTACTTACCCATTATTGAATTGAGTTATTGTATAGCTATGCATCTAAATCAGTAAGCTGGGACCAAAGCACTTGGAGGTATGGGTTAAAAGGCATCCCTATCGCAGCTATAAATGTCAACTAGTAGTAGGGTCCTGTCTGTGGTATTGGAGTCATTTCTTAATACTATGTCTTATATGATTATCTTGATTTCTTGAGGCTAATTACTGGTAAAGTTCTTGATTCTTACATATTATGAATAATTTATTTTAAAAATGAGTTTATATTTAGAAAAGTTTTTGGATAATGATGGGAATGACTTGGATGTTTTAGAAGTTTTGAATTCTGACCAATACTATATCATTCAGTGGTAAAGATATTCATATTATTTGAGATGTAGCATGTGAAAGCCTTTTATTTTCATTCTTAATTTTTATAGATTTCAATACTGTAATTCCGAGATAACTGGTTCTTCCCAGTCGGTTGCCATTTGTTATAGCTACAACAGATCCCATGTTTTATCCAAAAACATGAGAGCCCAAATTTTTATACGCAAAAGGTGATACTTAAGCTCCTTTGTCTTCCATGTTGTTTATCATGGTTTTTATGTATTTTCCATGATTGATTTAGTTAACATGTTTTAAAAACTTATGCATTTATCTGTGTTTTGGTGAGTTGCAGAAGGAATTATTTTTTCCCAAAAAAGTGTGTCTTTCCTGCAACCCGCAATGCGGATTGCGGGAGCGTGGTTTTGCGTTTGAAAATTTTCTGTTCTGCAACCCACAACCCGCAATTGTGGATTGTGGGTGCGGAAACATTTTTTAATAATCTCAGTTTGTCATCCCACAACTAGCATCCCGCCATTGCGGATTGCAGGAAGGTATTTTACTTCGTGATGTGTTTTATGTTCCGCAACCCGAATCCCGCAATTACGGATTGTAGGATTGCTTTGTAGATATTTTGAACTTTTCATCCCGCAACCCACAAATTATGGATTGCAGGGAGAAGTTGGGTTAATAAATTATGTTGTGTGTTTTTGCAACCCGTAACCCTCAAATTGTGGACTGCGAATTGCAGAAATATTAGTTAAACTGTAGGAGCGTTTACATTCCTGCATCCCGCAATCTGCAACCTGCAATTGCGGATTACGGATTACAGAATGTTTTGGTCGCTTGTTGAGTTTGTTCTTTCTGCAATCCACAACCTGCATTGCGGATTGCGGATTGCAGAATGCACATTCTTTTCATTTTTACTTTTTTTTTATTCATTTGAGTTGGTTTTGTCATTTGAGTTGGTTTCATTATCTTTTTGGTTAACTTATCATGTTTTTCTTCACATTCCCCACCTATATTTGGTCTTCAATGCATAGACTGATTATTAGAGATGATGGCCGGTTATTAGCTTCACTCAGGGATTTTGATTGATCTTACGGTTTCTTCTCTCATGAATTTGGATATTGCATTAGTTTGATATTTGAGCTTGATAGATTTTATTTTAACTTTTGCATGCCTAGAATCATAATGTAAATATTTTAAATAATTTTAGTCTTTGGGTTTGTTTGTTTGTGTATTTCATTAAATCCATATATTAAATTTATACACAATTTGATGTTATGAAAATTAAAAGAACACATGTTTTAATTTGTTTGAGTTCTAAATTCTAATTTCCCTGATTTCTATGAGACTTGGTTTTGTGATTATTTGGAAATTAGTGGGATTGAAATTTAACATTCACGAATGTGAAATTAGTTTGATCATGGATAAGTCTTTTATTTTCAATAAACTGATCTGATTTTGAAAATATAATTTCTATTTTTCTATTTTTCCATTTTGCAATCAGATTTTCTATTATTATTTTGTAAAAGGAAATACTATTATTCTTTTCTTGGTATTCTATTCTTGGAAAATGACTATGTTAGAAACCTATTTATGGAATTCATTAACTCTCCTATATTATGGAAGCATTTCTTTCCTTATATATGATAACTTGTTTCCAACATTTATTTTCTTAAGAATTAACTTGTAAGTAGTTTTGGTTTTTTACTTCTAGGTTTAGGTTTTTCAATATTGAATTTTCTTTCACTTTGTAAATATTTCTAGATTTTTAATCTTTTATCTATTATTGTTTTATTGTAATCTACTTCATACAACCCTAAAGAAAATTAAAAAAAAATTAATTTTTTCAAAGCTTTCCAATCATTTTTATGCGTTTGCGGAACCTTTAATTTTGTTAAATTTCAACATTTCCGCAATTCCTTCCTGCAATCTGCAACCCGCAATTGGGATTGTGGAGGATTTAATTTGATAATTGTATTTGCATGTTTTCACAACCCACAATCCACAATTGCATATTGTTGGAGGTAAAATTTTAATATTTTTAATAAAAGATTCCCGCGACTCGCAACCTGCAATGTGGGATGCAATCAATTTTTCACATTTTCATTCCTCCATTGTTCCAGAACCTAAGTTTATCTTAGGTTATATTTTAATTTGATATATGGTCCGTAAATTTTGGTAATTTCATTTTCACTTAGGGTTTTAATTTGGTTTTTCCGATTTTGATTTGTAAATGAATTGTTATTTATTTTAGATTTCTTTCATTAGATTTGGAATGATATTTTAATTTCTCTTTTGAATTGAATAGGTGTGGATTTGGGTTTTGAGGAATCAAATTGAACAATTTATATTGCAACTTCGAAGTGATCGAAATGTACCAAGTGGAAAGCAGTGATCTTTGGACGTGATTTATGGAGAGATGGAGCTGAATCTGGAAAATTTGAGACATGGGTTTTTTTGCAAAAGATGCCCAATTAGTTTGTTGATGAGAAAAACCCGTGGAAATTTATTCATTTAAGTTATCCGAATGGTTTTTCAAAATGGAATTTTCCAGATTTTTCTCATAGACGGATCTGACGGATGAAACAACTCAGCTAGTTAGCTCAGCTATTGGGGCAATGGATCTTATCTTTTCTTGTAATTTTCTTTGTATAAATACCTACCTTTTATAAGGGAAGGGGGGGAGCACTCGATAGAGCTGTATAGATTTCTTTCAAAACTGAGGAGACGCTGCATGGAGAGACCTTTATACCAAAGAATCAATGTTGTCTTCTCTGCAATCTTTTGCAAATTTCTTTTAAGAGATAATGTACGAATGTTCTGTGCACAAGATTTCTGAGCAAATTATGAAGCTCTGCAACTTCTTATTAGAGATGGAATAAAAGACCAGAAATCGCTACAACAATCATTCATCTGATTTATATGGGATTTTTCTGCATTTTCTTAGTTGAATTAATAATTAGATTTGAACATTCTTTGTGCAACATTTGTAGCTAAGGATTTACTGCATTATTTTTTGGTAGATTTGTTTAATATAATTGTGATAAATGAATGGAGGTTTAACGTATAAACAGTATTTTCCAAACTGCAATAATTTCTTATTGTTAATTTTTGTAGAAAAACTGATGTGCCTATTAATTGCTGAGTTGTTTGAATTTCTTTAAGCAATGCAGTAATTATCTTTTATATGTGTTATACTTCTATTAAAATATTTCGCTCCCGGGATAGTTTCTTAGATAGGCTATTAATTAACAGTCAGTTAGGTAGATATTTTATCTTAATATCTTCGGTTTAAATCTTCATTTATGTAACTATAGAATTTATTCTCATAGTTGTAGAATTATTAAATTTAGATTTCATTCAAATTTCATTTAGGATTGGCTTTAGATTTAATCCAAGGTCTCCATTTTAAGGAGCAAAATCACCAACTCAAGGAGTGCTAGCAGAGGTCGAATATCCGTGGGTGTTAACCACACCAAACATCTCGAGGATAGGGTAATACTTACATAGGATTATATGAATCCTTTGGCTGGGTTTTCATCCCTTGTTGTTTACCTTGGACACCATTCCAGCACCTACTCAACCGAGGCATCAACAATACTGTAGCACCCCAACTACCTCTTTGAGAGGTTTAACTGTTCTTTGATAGTCTAGACTATAACTCTTCTTGAGTATCAATAGTCTCTAATATTTTGACCATGTTTATGTTCATGTGTATTTTCTCCACAAGGTATCATAACCCCTAGATTCTTGAGTAATGTACCATGACTAACTAGTTTAGGTAGTTTTAAATGTTGTTTCCTGTGAAGAACATCAATACTCCCTATTTAACTAGAGTAGTCTTTTATACTATACCAAGATTCTTCTAGATAGAGGCTTAGTAAATATGCTGGAAATTCTGCTCATCCATGGATATGTACAAGAGTTACACAACTCCTTTCTACAGCATGTCTCAGATACAACTAACTAGGAACTTTGTAAATCTTTACTTCCTCACAGTATGCTCTATCTGGAGCAACATCTTTGAAGTGATATTTCTCGATCACTATACTAGTCAAAATCCATATATCTATGAAACCTACTTTCACTGACTGTGACATGACTGAATCCACATACTCTTGTACCAAGTAACTATCACAACACATGCTTTGTTGTACATGTCTATGTACTGACTGTAAATCATATAACTGAACTCGAGACCTGTATAGATATATCTAACATATATGAGATCCTACAAATATGAAAAAGAATAAGATGTATCTTTATGTGTGTGATCATGGATTTATAATCCATTGTTCTTGAATCCTTTTAGGAACTCTACTGAACATTTTCTCAATCAGAAGAAAAAATCTTATCCAATGACTACTACACCTCTAAACTTAAGAATAATCCAAGATTCTTACATATAGATTCCTTTTTTATATGAGTACCATACATGGTTTCTACATAACAGGAGGTTAATTTAACTAGTTCCACTGGTTTTTCTAGCAACTTGCAAATCTAGCTTCTCCCTCTCAGCATCTAGAATGTGAGAATCATAAATTTGAGGTCTCCATCATGAAGACTCATACTTTTCTATATCTAACACATGTATGAATATAATTAAGTAAATACATTACCTTTAGGAGTCTTTACATTTTTCTGAATAGAATTAGGTATTATATTATGTCTTCTTCCTAAGAAACATAGGAACCTACCGATCTACTCTCTTTCAAGATCATCCATTCAAATGACTCCATGTCATTCTCTTATTATAGTTCAACGCATATGTTTTTACCTACAATAAAAAAATATTCAAATGATTAATAACTTTACTTAACCAAGAAATGTGATCACATGAAAACTTTCAACATACTAGAAATGGTTTACATAGTTATGTACATAGAAAAAATCAATGTTTTGACATAACCCCATTCATATTTTATGTGATGTTTTGCAACCCTATATTAGTCCTATATCAGTTCAAAAATGAATTTTTAAGAATGAAATATTTAGCCCCATATTCATATCTCATGGAGCAAGCATGAAGCCCTCTATATTATATATTATGACCAATCATGCAGTGCTATGTTCATAAGTAATGAAACAAGCATGCATCTCTCTATATCATGTATTATGAAGAAAATTTTCAGCTTTATATCACTCCTATATAAGTATATATCAGTCTACATAAGTCTTATATCAGTCTAAGAAGGATGAGCAATTGGTGCTCTCAATTTTGAGAAAACTTGGCCCATAATTCTCAATGTTCGTATCCACCTTTCACTCTAGGATACTGACAACTCATAATTGGTGAATGCAATCCCTTGATTTCTTTATAGAATCTCTAATACTGGAACAAGACAAGATGATAAATATGGGATCCCTCAGAGCCTCCCCAAATAAAGCTCTCTTGGATGGTGAAACAAAGAATGCGCAAGAGAGGAGGAAGGAAAAGGGAAAGGAGAAGAGGAATAATGAATTTGAACCTAAAGAAGATTTTGATCCAGCAGATGAATCCTTAGGATCTAATCAGGACAAACATTAGAGGTTTGACAAGGGCAATTTCTCCTACTGTAAGAAAGGAAACCATACAAAGAATGGTTGTATGAAGAAGACCATAGATCAAATTTCAAGACTTCTTGAACAACACAATATTTCCCTCTCTGAAGACACGAGGAAGGCTAACTCTAGAGACAAAACTAAAGGTCATGAAAGATTCCATGCAGTGAAAGCTAGATTTTTAAAATATCATTCTTTCCCCATTGATTCAGGAGCCTCCAATCACATGGTTGCATCGAAAGAACCGTTCTCTTCGTTACCACTTACTTATGGTCCAATTATTCACATGGGAGATGAAACTTAAGTCCAAGATGAAGGGAAGGGTTCAATCAAATTAGAGCATGGAGTGTTTAAGAATGTCCTAGGTGTGCCCTCCTTAGTATCAAATTTTTTGTCTGCATATTAGATGACTCATATAGGCCCACCAAAGCGAGTTGTATTTGGTCCTAACTCAGTGGAGATATTGTTGGTTGTGGAGCCTAATCTTCCAGATCCAGAGATATTATTCAGTTGTTTTTGTAACCCAGGAGTACTGTACACTCATTCCCCTTGGATTGGGGTTTGGGGTAGCGCCCCAAAAAATGGGGTTCGGGGACAGAGCCCTTGAGAAAAAATTTTGGGATGTGATTTGGCCAACAGTATTGCGGACCCATGGTATTGGGTTAACCCTAGATTTTTCCCATTGTATTTCCCCTATAAAAGAAAGAATTGTAAAACAACTGAGTATGGTATTGTATTGTATTGGAAGAGAGACTATGAGAGCATGAAGAGGTAGTGCAACGGTTTTGCTACAGGGTGTATCCCTTCATCTTTCTGGACTGTAATAAAAGGACTGGCAATTTCTTTATTGACATAGCCCATCGTTTGGGTGAACCACGTTATATTTGTGTCTCTCTATAATGTTTTAATGTGTTCTGCATCTTGTTTATTGATTTAACTGTATATATGTTATTTCTCTGTGGTCCTATTTTCTAACAATTGGTATAAGAGCGAAAAGGTTTATTTGGTTAGTAAAATTGCAAGAAAGAAGTTTCCTGGTTCGAGTGGGAGCAATGGCGGAAGAAGGAAAGTTTAGGGTTGAGAAATTTAACGGCCAAAACTATCAGTTATGGAATATGCAAATGGAGGACTATCTGTACCAGAAGGATCTGTACCTACCGTTGGGCAAAAAAGAAAAACAGTCGGCGGCTATGAAGGATGAAGAATGGGAGGTTCTTGACAGAAAGGCACTGGGAACAATATGGCTGTGCCTGGCTTCATCGGTGACCTTCAATATTTCGAAAGAAAAAAAAATAGAGGGTGTGATGAGCACATTGAGTAAGCTCTATGAAAAACCCTCGGCTTCTAACAAGTTATTTTTAATGAAGCGTTTATTTAATATGAAGATGTCGGAAGGTGGATCTGTTGCTGACCATTTAAATGAGTTTAATACACTTACCAGTCAGTTAAGTTCTGTAAAAGTGAACTTTGATGATGAGGTTAGGGCTCTTCTAATCTTGTGCTCATTGCCAAAAAGCTGGAATAGCTTGGTCATGGATGTAAGTAACTTTGTCCCTAGTTCAAACACTCTTAAGTTTGATGATGTTGTTGGTGTTATTCTTAGCGAGGAAATGCAAAGAAAAAGCACCGATGAGACATCAGGTAATGCGTTGACCATGGAGAGCAGAGGGAGACAAAACGAGAGAGGAAGGAGCCTAGGAAATTGTGGCAAGTCTAAAAAGGGAATATCCAAGTCCATATTTGGAAAAATAGAGTGCTAGAACTGTGGTAAGAAAGGATATCTAAAGAAAGACTGTAGAGCTCCAAAGAAAAAAGGAGACAGACAGCAAGAGACTACTCAGGAAGCGAATGTAGCAGGTGATGTGTTACAAGATGCTTTGATTCTTGCATTAGATAATACTAGTGATTACTGAGTAGTAGATTTAGGGGCTTCATGTCATGCTACACCCCATAGGAAATTATTTCATGATTATGTTCAAGCTGATTTTGGGCATGTGCTATTGGGGGATGATGAACCATGTAAAATTGTTGGAAAGGGTAAGGTACGAATTAAGTTAAATAATGGAAGTGAATGGTTGCTAAAGTATGTAGGGCACATTCCTGCTATGAAAAGAAATCTGATCTCAACAGGGTAGTTGGGAGATAGCGGTTGTTTGTCTACTTTTGGAGAAACATGGTGGAAGATCACTAAAGGATCAATGGTAATTTCAAAAGGAGATAGGATAGGTATGTTATATTATGTCCTCATAATACTGATTATTCTCTCTCTGTAGCTTCCACAGAAATAGGTGCGACGTTGTGGCATCATAGTCTTGGCCACATGAGTGAGAAGGGGATGCAGATTCTCCACTCAAGGAAACTGCTTCCTGATCTGAAGCAGGTAAGTTTGGAATTCTGTGAGAACTGTTTTTATGGAAAATAGAAGAGAGTTAGATTTCTCAGGGTTGGGAAACAAAAGAAGAGTGAAAAGTTAGAGCTTGTCCATATAGATGTATGGAGACCAGCTTAGGTACAATCTCTTTGTGGTTCTCATTATTATGTTACTTTTATTGATGATGCAACTAGAAAAACTTGGATTTATTGCATTAGACAAAAATCTGATGTGTTTGATACTTTTAAGAAGTGGAAATCTTTGTTTGAGAATGAGACAGGAAAAAGGTTGAAATGTCTCAGATCTGATAATGGAGGCGAGTACTGCTGCAAGGAGTTTTACAGTTATTGTTCACACAATGGGATTTGTAGAGAGAAGACAATCCCTGGAACACCCCAAGAAATGGTGTGTCAGAAAGGATGAACATAATGATCATGGAGCGTGCAAGGTGTATGAGATTGCATGCAGGGTTTCCATTACAGTTTTGGGTTGATGTTGTAAACATTGTTGTTTATTTAATAAATAGAGGGCCTTCAAGCACTTTGGATGGTGGCATTCCAGAGGAGGCATGGACAGGTAAACAGGTAAAATACTCATTTCTGAGAACTTTTGGTTGTGAATCATTTGTCCATATTGATAAAGATGATAGAACAAAGCTTGAGGCTAAATCCAAGAAATGTACCTTTATTGGATACGAGGTTGATGATTTTGATTATCGCTTATGGGATTTTAAAAATTGCAAAATCATTAGGAGTAGAGATGTAGTATTCAATGAAAAGGTCATGTACAAAGATCAGTTGCAGGGAAAGAAAGAAGAAAAGGAAAACACAAAGTACACAGTGCTTGATGAAATCAAAGAAAATGAAGTTCCAAAAGCACCAAAAAATGAAGAGCAGCAGCAAGTACCTGAAACTCCTGCAACTATAAGAAATTCTACTAGGTTAAGTAGACCCCCTGAACGATTCTCTCCTTCACTGTATTATTTATTGATGACTGATTCTGGTGAACCATAATGTTTTGAAGAAGCAATGCAGGTAGAAACTTGAAAGAAGTGGGAGCAAGGCATGGATGAGGAGATGGACTCATTGGTAAGAAACCAGACGTGGGATCTGGTTAAGTTTCTTGCAGAAAAAAGGGCATTGCAGAATAAATGGGTTTACAGGTTGAAGGAAGAAGATGGAGGCAAGAAGCGGTACAAGGATAGACTTTTTGTAAAGGAGTTTGCACAAAACAAAGGTATAGACTTTGATGAAATATTTTCTCCTGTTGTTAAAATGACTTCAATTAGAACTATTTTAAGTCTAGTGGCAATAGAAGATTTGCATCTTGAACAGTTAGATGTAAAAACAACCTTTCTCCATGGGGATTTGGAGGAAGATATTTATATGCAGCAGCCATAAGGGTGTGAGGTCAAGGGGAAGGAGAATTTGGTTTGCAGGTTGAAGAAGAGCTTGTATGGCCTGAAGCAAGATCCAAGGTAGTGGTATTTAAAATTTGATAACTTTATGATAGAACAAGGTTATGATAGATGTCATTCTGACCATTGTGTTTATTTCAAGACGCTAGATAACGAAAGATATATTATCTTGTAATTGTATGTGGATGACATGCTTGTTGTAGGGTCTAACATGCAAGATATAAATGTGCTCAAAAGAAAACTAGCTAAATCATTTGCAATGAAGGATTTGGGTGCTGCAAAGCAAATCCTTGGTATGAGAATAACAAGAGACAGGAAAAATCACAAATTGACGTTGTCTCAAGGTGAGTACATAGAAAAGGTATTGCAGAGGTTTAGAATGCAGAATGAAAAACCAGTCAGTACACCTTTGTCCAGCCATTTCAAACTAAGCAAGGATACGTGTCCAGAGACATAGGAAGAGATAGATTACATGTCCAAGATTCCCTATTCATCGGCGGTTGGGATATTGATGTATGCCATGGTGTGCACAAGACCAGATATTGCACATGCAGTGGGAGTTGTGAGCAGGTATATGAATAATCTAGGTAAGAGCATTGGAAATCAGTACAGTGGATTCTTGGGTATTTGAGAGGTACCACTTCTCATGCATTATGTTTTGGAGGTTCAGACACTTTTCTACAGGGATATGTTGATGCAGATATGGCTGGTGATAAAGACAGCAGGAGGAGCACCACTGGGTATGTGTTTACTGTAGGTGGAACAACAATAAGTTGGATTTCAAAACTGCAACGGGTTGTTGTACTTTCAACAACAGAAGCAGAGTATGTTGTTTCTACATAGGCTAGTAAGGAGATGATTTGGTTGTATAGGTTCATGGAAGAATTGGGTAAGAAGCAGGAGAATAGTAGGGTGTACAGTGATAGCCAGAGTGCCATTCATATTGCAAAGAAATCATCCGTTCATTTGAGGACTAAACATATACAAGTCAAGTACCACTTCATAAGATTTTTTCTAGATGAAGAACTATTAAAATTGGAAAAGATACCCATTAGCCAGAATCCTGCAGACATGTTGACAAAGGGAGTAACCAGAGAGAAACTGAGTTCCTGCTCGGTTTTTGTTGGCTTTCAAGCATGAAGGTGAAAATAAGAAATTTGCCAAGTCCAAGGTCCAGAGCATAGTCTAGCAAGTGTAGTAGCGGTGGAGTTGCTGTGATCAGTCTCCAAGTGGGATATTGTTGGTTGTGGAGCTTAATCTTCCAGACCTAGAGATATTATTCAGTTGTGATTATAACCTAGGAGTATTGTACACTCATTCCCCCTGCCTTGGGGTTCAGGGGCAGAGCCCCCGAGAAACTTTTTTGGGATGTGTGTTGGACAACATTATTGCGGACCCATGGTATTGGGTTAACCCTAGAATTTTCCCATTGTATTTTCCCTATAAAAGAAAGCATTGTAAAATTACTGAGTATGGTATTGTATTGTATTGGAAGAGAGACTCTGAGAGCGTGAAGAGGAAGTGCAATGGTTTTGTTGCAGGGTGTATCCCTTCATCTTTCTAGACTGTAATAAAAGGACTGGCAATTTCTTTGTGTATGTAGCCCATCTTTTGGGTGAACCACGTTATATCTATGTCTCTCTGTAATGTTTTAATGTGTTTTGCATCTTGTTTATTGATTTAACTATATATCTATTATTGCTCTGCAGTCCTATTTTCTAACAGATCTCATATATCTCAGTTGGGAAGCTGATATCAAAAGATTTTGCAAACCATGCCTCCAAGGCATATCAATTCTCACACTTTCTGCCAAACTCATGTCCAATTCACTCTCAGCTTCCATTTGAAAGGAAAGGTAAGTTCATCCCACCTAAACTTTTGCATACGATTATGTTTCCATTAATGTTTCAAATTCAGAATCCGAAGCAGAGGACCAAGTTGAATCAGTTTTTGGAATTGAATATGAAGTTCAATCAGATCCAGATCCAAATCTAGTCCCTACTACCAATCCTAGGTGTTACGAAGAAAAATTCCTATGGCTTGGGGTACCACAACAAACAGCTTGACTCCAAAAATCAATCTTTTTAGAAAGTAAATGTCTAACACTAAAGGATTAGACCTTGTACCTTATTCCAGACGGTTGAAGTAGATCCCCGTTGAGCTTTCCAACTTCGGCTTGAATTGATAAATTACTTCCTCAAAAACAAGTAAACAATACAAGCATTCTATATATCATGGTGTTAGATCTATTCTAGCATATATAATCAACAATGTATAAGCATTTGACATAATCCCATGGATAAAATCTTCCTTCAAACACACATTATTGGACAGGAAAAGATATTTCTATTAATATAAATCAGAGATTATAATAGATACAACCTCTGACGGCACGTCTGCGAACCGAAGAAACTGAATCCCCCACTTAAGCCTCCACTACCTCAATCCTCCATCTCTCGATAGCAAGCTCACAAGCAAAAGGTAAGCTTGGGAAGAACACACTAGTGCTCCAAGGGACAAAGGGATGCAGACTCAAGCATAAGTTCCAGCAACAATGGACTATAGTTTCTTTTCTCTCAATTCTCTCATATGCCTTCAATGTACCATAGATTTCCTTATATAGCTTTTCAAAGGGGTAATGAAAGGTCGAATCCGAGCGAGCTCAAGGCATAGGGAAGGCCAGGAGTCAAGTGAGTCGGATCCATGTCAAGGAAAACTCCAAAAGGATTTGGATTTTTGTACGCATCCCAATGTATGCGGTTTTAGTGGTCAAACCCGCGTATATACGTGATTATAGGTTTAAAATTCACGTGTATCATTTTTCACATGTTTTTAGGGATGATCAAGGAAACATCAAAGGACAAAAAATGATCCATGGGGTCTAAGGATTCTGCAGCGGGACAGGGGAAGGCCATACAAAGTGTGATTTACCTATAGTGGTAAAATCATCCATAACAGATGCCCCCTAATGTGTGAGGTCAGAGGGGTCATACAATGGCCGAAATACATTATAAGTCCATCCCAGAAGTGGAGTGATGAAGGATCCCAAATGGAAGACCAGCCATCCAATCAGCATAGTACAATAATACAACTCTGCATATAACTGCAAATACATATAGCAGTCCCAGATACATAAGAGTACAATGGCCATGAATAGGCATGATACAAGATATCACATAATTGGTCATCGCCACATACAATATACATAGATCAGAATCTCCATGATGAAGATATACAAAGGACCATGATCTCCATAATGGCTGAAGATATATAATAAATCAATATCTCCATAATGGCTAGAAATGTCTGACATATACTGGAATCAAGTCACGAGAGATGAAATCTCATGAACAATGGCACGATCAAGGAGGTAGCATATAAGGGATGCCACCAATTTAGAAAGTCTTCTACACACACCGCTATGAGTACATGTCCTACTATGCAAATAGAGGTGTCGAGGTCAAACATAGTAGTCCATCATCTGATTACCGGTCATTGATGTATATCGTTAATAGACGCGAGATCACCCATCGATAATGAAAATGGGAATCAAGGTACTAGAGTGCAAACTAACAAGTGTGAATAAATGTGTTGAGGTTGAACACTTGAGAGGATCCATCGATCAAGGGACATTGATGTATTCCCATAGACTGTCGATGGCGATAGAACCTGCCACTGATGACTGCAAGTCTCAAGGCACTCAAAATGAATCTAGATTCCAATCCCAAAATAAATGATCTGACGTCGATGGGATGAAATCTGCTGGAAGGAGGGAATTAAGGCATCCCCCATCATCCAACACAAGGTATTCAGCAAAGCTGTATAATGTGGAAGGACACAATCATAAGGTGCACGAACCAATAACTGTATCGGGAATGGCCGACATGCAAAGTCAAGATAACTTAGGAATGGCTGACTCAGGCTTCAACTTCCTTCAAACAAAAGCATAACGGAATATGGTGACTGAATAGAGGTAGCATAGACTCGATATACAAACTAGGACATCTATGCGACACAAGAGGCATCGAAAGAGGCTCCATAGGGACTGGAAGCTTAATCAGTCAGTGGAGATAAATTCAGATAAACGAGTACATCTCCTAAATTCAAACTATAACCCAACCAATGGATGTGATATACAGTGCTCTATTTGAAGGTGACACGACTTGACAGCTGCCACAGATAACATCTTTCCTTGTCCGGCTTTTTGGTTTTTTGATTTTTTTTTGGACTTTTTCAGTTATTTAAAAAGCTTGAAAAAGAATAAAATGGCTTTATAGTTACATACTAGGAGGAGATGAGTGTCATAAGGGAAAACAAACTAGTTCCAAGCAGTGGAACATACCTATGCTTAATGCAAGGATACATGTGTAGGATAGCGACACTCGGGGGAAAGTCTCCTCCCAGTAAAAATAGGGAATCAAGCTGCAAAGGATATATAAAATGGCTCTGCATGGCTAGACATGAGACAAGCTCGGGCTATATGGTTGATACTCGAAGTTAGGGAAGCTGACATAAGGCTCAATAAGGCAGGCAAAGCTCATGATAATGCAATTACAACTTGACATAAGGGAGTCCCAGGGAAATGGCCAGCATAAAGTTCAAGAGGAGTATGAAGCTCTTGCTCAAGGACATGACGGGACTAAATGGGACTCTCGGACCTAAGAGAGGACTTGCAGCATGGGTACCAAATGAAAAAGGGAGCTAACTAGGACACCCATGTATAAGAAAGCTCTACCATTCACATAGCACCACTTCTAACAGCAGCATGAAGGTTCTATGATACCATGGAATGGGTTCGTTCCTAAGGTTAAGATGGAACGGTCATAAGGCAATGCATAAGTGCAAGCGGATCTGAAATCCTAACCTATATGCCAATTCAGACATAATGCCTGTGATAGGAACGAACGGGTCAAAACCTCAAAGAGAGTGTACAAAAATTGGACCCTACATGACAACCATATTAGTCCAAAACAACCCAAAATAGTCAATAAAGAATCCAAACTATAGGATATGGGTAGGAATGATCATGACAACTGCACCCAAAGGAAACAATGCAGTGAATGATGGGACATAAAAAGAAAAATAAGGTGTAGACCCAACGTTCACGCATCCACCACCACCCCCGTGAGGGTGACCACCGGTGTAAAGACTGAGCGAAGTGAAAAAATCATCCACAAATGGAGTAGAGGATGGAGGATGACCATTCCCAAATCTATGAGCACGGTAAGTGGCTGTGATGCCCCCAAGTCTGACACTAGGGTCTGTACTAGGACCAAGGACGGGTGATAGAATACCAGGCATGCCGAAAATAAAAGGACCCAAACTCAAGAGAGCATAAATATACTCAAGTAACCACGATCCCAAAGGCCAACTAGCGCACAAAGAGCACACTCCTAAGAAAATCTACAGCCAAAATACAAGCAAACCAAGAGGAGGATATGTGAGCTCCCGAATGCAGCAGGTATGTCTCTCCTAGGAGAGGCTCGAAACTCCCATACACTACAAGCGGAGGTATGTAACCAATTATAGTGGCCCTTAGCTTCAACGCATAAAGCTACTGTGTTGTCCAACCTCTACTTGGCCAGGACACCTACAGAATAACCTCTGCAAGTACCCCCTATGATACCTAGGTAAGGCAACTAAGGTCACCTCAATATAACCAATGCTCAGGCGGACAGTCGCAGGCGGGATCGATCGTATGGGCAGGGTATAAAATCTTGAAACTCTCAAAAGAGCCCCCAGATATGAATACAATCCTGGAAATATCTCCAGTGCTACTCAGTTATGACTAGGGTTCATCCCAATCAATAACCGCTCACACTGCCTTGTGCTTAACTCCCTTTTGAGAGGAGGATCCTGAGAAACACCAATTATACCAAGGAATTTCACACTCTCACCTGAACACACATACATGTTGTTGTTTAGTGGTCTTGGAGAATTTACTCACAATGAACTATTCCAAGACCCTAAAACCTAATCTTGTTGGTGTACCCTATAAAAGAAAATAGTGTAATTCATTTTAATTAAGTGTTGATTTTAATTGGTTGTAATTACTCAAAGGGAAATGATCGTGCAACTAATGAATTTATGACTCAGCAGTGAAGTAAATATGCACACCATAACAAACAATGCTAAGTGCAATCTTTGTCAAATGAAAAATAGGGTATGCCACTACATGAGATGCATAAATATATATTCCTTTTTGAATGCCAATGCAATCCTTCCTATATGAAAGCCTAAACACAACTCTCATCCAAGCAATCCAATGCAAGTACCTCCTCAAATCCATATGTAATATGCAACTAAGAGTGCAACTACTTTGTATTTTTCAATATAAAAGAATGAAAAATGCAATAAAAGCCATCTAAAACTCTCAGGCTTTGCAGCAAGTATAAAAGTCAAGCCCAACAAAACACCGAGACAAAAAAGAGTAATGCACTAATGGCAAAACAAAAAGGATAAATGACTAAAACTACTTTCAAAGAAAAATCAATGAAGAAGTGATCTCTAGTCACAAAAGAAGCATCCAACAGACAACATCAGACCTGAGGAAGACCCAACCACACTCACAACCCACCCAGCAACTTCTCACAACATCAAACTCACCAAAAGGGAGGATGTACACGACTGTTTAAAGAACATTTGCGTATATACGCAACTTTTGGCCAAAAACCTGCATGTATACGTGGATTTTGGCCAAAAAACTGCGTGTATACGTGAATTTTGGAAAAAAATCTGCATATGTATGTGACTTTTGGCCAAAAACCTACGTATACAGAGAAGGCAGTGGTAAAAAGCATGCCAAGGGTCAAACCAATAAAGGGGAGTGTCAATGGATGAACATACTATAAAATGCAACATAGAAACAAGGAGAAACAAAGAGCAAGTCAATAATATCAAGCCCATTGTGCCCGCAAACCCCCAAATAAAAACAAGGAACATCCCTAGTGGAGTCGCCAATTCTGTTACGGAGAAAAATTCCAATGGCTTGGGGTACCACAACAGACAGCTTGACTCTAGAAATCAATCTTTTCCAATATGCAATAGAAATTAAATGTCTAACATTAAAGGATCAGACCTCGTACCTTATTCCGGACAGTTGAAGTAGATCCTCGTTGAGCTTTCCAACTTCGGCTTGAATTGATAAATTACTTCCTCAACAACAAGTAAACAATACAAGCATTCTATATATCATGGTGTTAGATCTATTCTAGCATATATAATCAACAATGTATAAGCATTTGACATAATCCCATGGATAAAATATTCATTCAAACACACATTATTGGACAGGAAAAGATATTTCTATTAATATAAATCAGAGATTACAATAGATACAACCTCTAACGGCACGTCTGCGAACCGGAGAAACTGAATCCCCCACTTGGGCCTCCACCATTTCAATCCTCTATCTCTCGATAGCAAGCTCACAAGCAAAAGGAAAGCTTGGGAAGAACACACTAGTGCTCCAAGGGACAAATGGATGCAGACTCAAGCATAAGTTCCAGCAACAATGGACTATAGTTTCTTTTCTCTCAATTCTCTCATATTCCTTCAATGTACCATAGAATTCCTTATATAGTTTTTCAAAGGGGTAATGAAAGGTCGAATCCGAGCGATCTCAAGGCATAGGGAAGGCCAGGAGTCAAGTGAGTAGGATCCATGTCAAGGAAAACTCCAAAAGGATTTGGATTTTTGTACACATCCCGATGTACGCGGTTTTAGTGGCCAAACCCTCGTATATACGCGATTATAGGTTTAAAAGTCGTGTGTATCATTTTTCACATGTTTTTAGGGATGATCAAGGAAACCTCAAAGGACAAAAAATGGTCCATGGGGTCTAAGGAGTCTGCAGTGGGAGAGGGGAAGGCCATACAAAGTGTGATTTACATAGAGTGGTAAAATCAGCTATAACACTAGGCCTAAATGGGCTCAAAAGTTTATTGAGGTTGTTGGGAACATGACTAGAGAGTCATATGACAAGAGAAGAAAAGGATCTCAGTTTTAGAATGAGAGCCTTGCACTATGTCAAGTAAACCCACTTCTCATAAGGAGGTGCTACAAACCCCCAGAGAGATGCTTAATGATGGTAAGTTCGAATCCTGAGCCATTACAGTTTCGTAGATAATTGCAGAGGAATCTAGGGTTTTTTACTAGTCCTACAGCTAGTCTAAAACATGTGTTCTTGGGAAAAAAAGTCATATTTGAGGATTTCGAGATCCAAATCGAGTGATACCACTTTAATTTGAAAGAAGATAGAGTAGGGTATATATGGTATAATTTTTAGATATAGAAATAAAACAGTGGACACGTGGCATACAATACAAGTTATCTCTTCTGGATAGGACAAAAATAAGAAGCTTTAGTATATTTCCAATAACTGTATTTTGGCTCATCCAAAGTAGGTCAGACCTGCGGCATTGGAAAAAGGACAGATCAAGTCACTACAAGATGAAGGTTCAGATTCAAAGGACTCAAAATTAAAATTTTACCTTAGTTACAAGTCGGCCCTAAAATAGTCTTCCTATGAGTGATTGAAAAAGGTACGCCATTTTGCATACAAATAGCTTTTAGTAGAAGGATATATTTGTGGTAAACCATAGGGTGTGATATTTTTAAAAATTCCACCAAAATTAAGTGGAAAGAATCACACTCCACTCAAACCCCCAGAGGATTCATCCCCGACCCACGAGGAAATGGAAGACATTTCTTTTAGAGTGTCCAAGTTGGAAGATATGATTAAAGAAAATGTGAAAATTGATGACTTTGCTAAATTGGAAAAGAATATGCCTACTAAAGAATATCTCAAAGGGATGGCTAGTAAACAATATCTCCAATACTTGAAGGATTTTATTAAGGATATAAAACATAACTTTATTCCTCAATTATCTACTCAAGAAGAGGATAAGGAGGAACAAGATGACTTATTCTAGTCACGTCTGGAGAAAATTGAAAAACAATTGGAGAGTAGAAATTTGGAGTCCTCAAAAGTTGATGATTCACTACAACATCATAGGTTCAATGTAGGTCCAAGAAACTACTTTATCCCCAAGATTTACATGCAAAATTTTGATGTCAAGGATCTAATCACATGGATTTTTCAGATGGAATGATTCTTTGATCTACACTAGGTGCCCACTATGCAAAAGGTAACTATTGCATCCTTGTATTTAGAACCTGATCGGTTTGTATGGTACTAATGGATTTGTGACCGTAAAAAGGAGTCTATTATCTCTTGGTCTATATTTATCAAAGAATTGATTTCACATTATGGGGATATTAATAGCAACACCTTCTTCAGTCAATTGGTAAATATCAAGCAAAAAGGTTAAGTTACAGATCACATTAAGCAATTTCAGCAGCCAAGTCTTAGATTGAAGAATATTTCAAAAGATAATTTGTTAGATCTATTTATTGGAACCTTGAAAGATAACATTCAACATGAGGTGTGTATCTTTGAACCATCATCGCTAGAGAAGGATTTGATGATGGCAAGGAAGGTTGAAAATAAAAATATGGCAATGAATACTAGAAAGGCCTTCTCCAACAAATATAGAGAAAATAATCTTCCTTCTTCTAAACCACCACAAAGGTTGACACCCCAACAACTAGATGAAAGAAGAGAAAAATGATTATGCTTTAATTGTGACAGCAAGTATAGTAAGGGACATAAGTGCAATGAGAAGAAATTATTCTACATAGATTGTGAAGAGGAAGAACCCAAAGAAGATGAAGCATCTCAAGAAGAGGCGACTTCAGAAGAAATGGAAGCAAATACTTCAGAAGAAATTACTCCCACCATATATTGTCATGCATTGGCTGGAATTAGCACTCCTCAAACTCTCAAGATAGAAAGATACATAAAAAAGAAGAAGGTAACAGTGTTGATAGATGAGGAAGGAAAAATCATCTTGGAGCCTGAAGAAATTACTAAAATACGAACTAGATAGCTTCGAAATCGATCGATTTCAGAGTATCTAATTAAATGGAATAACTTACCCACAGAAGATTCAACATGGGAAGATGAGTCCTTTATACAGCAGTTTCCAGAACTACTTCAGCGTTGCGGAAAAAACTTTTTGAAGGGGAGGGGCATGTTAAGCCCTAAATGATGACACGTTACACCATATAGTGTGGCGCATTACCCCCTATATTGTGGTCAATTACATATTATTTATGTAGGCTTGCTTGGGTCTAATAGTGGGTTTATTAGTTGTTATTGTACACCTTTATCTTCTATATATAGGAAGGATATATTCTCATTTTAATCATCATATCGTCTTATCTTTCCTTGTACATTGTGTAATGAGGTTCCTCCCTCGAAGAGGATTGATATTTATCTTTGCTATTCATCTTTTGGGCATGTATTATTCTCTTATTTTCTATTTCTAATCTTTTTATGATATATGTGGGATTTGGTTGCATAACATGAAAACTGAGGAATCCATTGTATGGGCTCAAGAAAGGCCCCAAGGCATGGCATCTCAGGCTCAATCCTTTCATACGGTCAAATAGGTTTGAAAGAAGAAAGATTGTTTGCAAAAGAAAAAAGATTTCTTCTCCTATCTATCATTGGATTGGAAGACGGTGGAGAGGTTCACATGCATAGTACCATGAAACTAGTGCACATAAGGACCATCACACTGCATTACTGCTCCACGGAGATGCAGAGTCCAGAATGCATAATTTTTTCACAAGTATTTTTACTCAGCAATGAATGTTATCTTAGTGTAAAGGCTTGATTTAGTTATTGTTCCTGGTTTTTCTGTTCATGTTTTCTAATGATAATCACCTTATTACTTGTATGATAATTCATATGAGGCTCTTATTATACACAAGATCCATAAGATTCAATCCACAAATCCCTTGGTCATTCAAAAAATTCACTCATTTTGCAAAAACCGACCATAACAAAAATTTCAGAAAAAAATCATCTTCAAATACCTGAGTGTATCTCCCGAACCATTGTGAATTTTTGAAATCATCTAGAATCTAAGGAGAATGATCTCATTTGGGAAGTGGTTTGGTTGATTCCTCACGATTTGATAAAAAATTCTCCATGAATTTTTTTTCCTGGAATAGTGACGAGAATTTTTCATATTTACTTGCTCTAGATTCACCCTGCATTAGATGAAGGCTCCTCAATCACTGACGTCAAGTAGGCATATTGGTCATGCTCCTCAAGACTGTTCAACAATATTTCCTTCCATGTGTTGAAGTTGGTAGTACCCTCAAGGAGGCATTCCATTTGAACGAAGATTGATGTAATGGTTCTTAAAAATTTGTTCAAACCCCCAGAATCATGTAGGATTCTAGCTACTTACACAAACTCAACTCCTTCATGTCATAAGCTTAGATACCATGTTAATATTTTGAGCAATAATGAAGATATTTGAACTTTAATTTTTTCATCAATGCAGAAACATTGAACATTGAATCAATAAACATATGAATATCATAATCAAATCAACTTATACACAAATCATTCATCCACATGAGACAAGATATACCCTCGAAAAACCCTCCTCATATAGAGGATGAAAAACCCAACAATTCTTTTAGTATATTAGATATATTTGCAGAGAATGACTTACAACACAATAGTAGATTTCCCAATAAGATAAAGCGTCCAACAATAGAGAAGAGAGATCCACTAAAACAACTATATTGAACTTGACCTGTGCCCAACACATTAATAACAAGTCAAAAATCATGATATGCAAACCCTAGTGAATGGGTTCCTCAAAGAATTCTCTAGGAGCATCAAACATATTGAATATACTTTTAGGAGCGTCATATTCTCTCCATACAAACATTAGTGCATGTCCTTCACTGGTATCAAGTCAAGTCCTTGGATTTCTCACCATGCACAAGATATGCACCATACTTTCCATAATTAACTTTAACTGGATGTTTAACTGACTTTGAAATGGAATCAATCTTTAACTGAATGCATGATCACTAAGTTAGGAGTCTAATTGAGTGTGATGGTGCTTTAACTTTGGTGTTGTCCATGCAAAACACTTTATTTACTATTATTAAATTTTGCATCGATTACTTTAATTAATTGATGCATGCTTTATTATGGTGTCGGTGGTCTCCTGACCACCACCCTTCACTTGGGTATTCATCGCCTTGATGTATTCCTATAATACTAGTTGCTTCTCACCCAGTTGAATAATTGTTGTCGCATACGCGATCCTTGCCTCTTTAGAAAGTTCATGTTCACTAGATACTTGGTTCAACATTTCGAATCCATTTCATTCATACATGTTCCCAGAAGTCTCAATAGTGTAGGAAACCAAATGGATAATAATGTTCTAGAGTGGCACATCAATCATCGCATATAGGAAATAAGATGCATCATGCATCATCATATAGTCATGCATACATATGTCATATACATCATTTAGGCATAGTCATGATCACAAAGGTTGACACCCCAACAACTAGATGAAAGAAGAGCAAAAGGATTATGCTTTAATTATGACAACGAGTATAGTAAGGGATATAAGTGCAATGAGAACAAATTATTCTACATATATTGTGAAGTGGAAGAACCAAAAGAAGATGAAGCATCTCAAGAAGAGGCAACTTCAAAAGAAATGGAAGCAAATACTTCAGAATAAATTACTCCCACCATGTATTGTCATGCATTGGCTGGAATTAGCACTCCTCAAACTCTCAAGATAGAAAGATACATAAAAAAGAAGAAGGAAACAGTGCTGATTAATGAGGAAGGAAAAATCATCTTCGAGCGTGAAGAAATTACTAAAATAGGAACTAGACAGCTTTGAAATCGATCAATTTCAGATTATCTAATTAAACGGAATAACTTACCCACATAAGATTCAACATGGGAAGATGAGTCCTTTATACAGCAGTATCCAGAACTACTTCAGCGTTGAGGAAAAATATTTTTGAAGGGGAGGGGCATGTTAAGCCCTAAATGATGACACATTACACCATATAGTGTGGCGCATTACCCCCTATATTGTGGTGCATTGCATATTATTTATGTAGGCTTGCTTGGGTCTAATAGTGGGTTTATTAGTTGTTATTGTACACCTTTATCTCCTATATATAGGAAGGATATATTCTCATTTTAATCATCATATCATCTTATCTTGCCTTGTACATTGTGTAAGGAGGTTCCTCCCTCGAAGAGGATTGCTATTTATCTCTGCTATTCATCTTTTGGGTGTGTATTACTCTCTTATTTTCTATGTCTGATATTTTTATGATATATGTGGGATTTGGTTGCATAAATGCAAACTGAGGAATCCATTGTATGGGCTCAAGAAAGGCCCCAAGGCATGGCATCCCAAGCTCAATCCTTTCATACGGTCAAAGAGGTTTGAAAGAAGAAAGATTGTTTGCAAAAGCAAAAACATTTCTTCTCCTATCTATCATTGGATTGGAAGATGGTGGAGAGGTTCACATGAACAATACCGTGAAACTAGTGCACATAAGGACCATCACACTGCATTACTGCTCCACAGAGATGCAGAGTCCAGACTGCATATTTTTTTCACAAGTATTTTTACTCAGCAATGAATGTTATCTTGGTGTAAAGGCATGATTTAGTTATTGTTCCTGGTTTTCCTGTTCATGTTTTCTAATGATCATCACCTTCTTACTTGTATGATAATTCATATGAGGCTCTTATTATACACAAGATCCATAAGATTCAATCCACAAATCCCTCGATCGTTCAAAAAATTCACTCATTTTGCAAAAACCGACCATAACAAAAATTTCAGAAAAAAATCATCTTCAAATACCTGAGTGTATCTCCCGAGCCATTGTGAATTTTTGAAATCATCTAGAATCTAAGGATAATGATCCCATTTGGGAAGTGGTTTGGTTGATTCCTCACGATTTGATAAAAAATTCTCCATGAATTTTGTTTCCTGGAATAGTGACGAGAATGTTTCATATTTACTTGCTTTAGATTCGCCCTGCATTAGATGAAGGCTTCTCAATCATTGAGGTCAAGTAGGCATATTGGTCATTGTCACGTCCCCGTCCCTCAACCGGCGAAGAGGACACGACGAGCACATCAAAAGAAACAACCGGGAAAAATGCCCCATGAACATAAACAGGATTCAATTGCTGAAATTAAAAGCCTACAGAATGCATATTAAGATGCCTAAGCATACACAAATGCTTGAATCCTTCAATTACACAGCGGAAGCAACACCAATACATTCCAGCATTTACATGTTCATCATAATTCCATATGCAATTGATATAATTGCAGAGATATACTAGCAGCACTTATCTGTTAATGAAGAATTCATCCGCAACCAGCTACGTCGCTGCAACGTTCCACCCAACCACAGGCCAGCTTGCTCATCAATCTCTCAGCAACGCTGCCACCCCCGAGCTGGGCATGATTCCTCCGGAATAAGGGGACAATTGCAGGCTTACACATAGCCAAAGGGTACACATAACAGCCCTGTGAAGAAGCAAACAACCGGGAATGATCCCCAAATGAAAGGTGAGACACAGCTCCAGCCTACAAGGCAAATCAGAGTGGGTTTTGGCCCTAACGTGGCCAAAACAACTCAACAACCCAATTCACAAATAAAACAGTGGCACAACCACAACCCACAATAGGGAAAACTCAACCAACAGCCATGGGAAATTCAGACGCAGACCACAGCAGGGAAAAACGACCCAAATAGCCTGTGGGACAGCCAAAAACATGAATGGCCCTTCACAGTCAGTCGTGGATGCAAGAGCACGGCTCTCAGTTCTCCATGTGCGCCCCAAACAGCAGAACACCTGTGCGTGGTTAATCAATCCGACCCAGCAAGGAAAGGAACAGACAATGGAGGCCCTGTGTGAGGAAAAACGGCTCTGTTTTTGTCTGTGGATGCACACACAACAGGGAGAACGCGAATTTGCAGGTCTTTGGTGCTCAGCAACTCGTGGGGGAGAGGAAGAAAACCTGTGTGAGACCAAAAACGCCCCCAAAACCTGTGCGTGAGGAACCAACAGACCCCAAATTCGTGGTGAGAGTGTCCACTGACCAGGGATGAGTGCGTGAGGGAGAAGAATGGACAGACATGGGTGGAGTGGGAAAATGGGTAAGGCTGACAGCCTGCCACAACCACCACCACTTCAGCAATAACTCCCCCAACCACCAGCTGAAGCATTAAAGAGGTTGACAAGGTTGGGGTGAGGCAAAGGTGACAAACAACAAAGGTGGCAAAACCACAAGGTAAAAAACATGGGATTTTCCCCCATAAACCAAGGTTTGACATTCCCCCCCTCCTTATCCTTTGGAACCATGCCCTTTTCATTCAACGTTGCAGTGCCGTAGCTGGTTGTGGTTTTAGTTTAATTGATGTGCATGTTTACATGATGCCGAATTATAAGGTGCCGAATAGCACGACAAACCATCGGCAAATATCCCCATTGCTGAACATACAAAACCAAATCGATGGTGGGGCTTTTTCCTTGAGCTCCTCACCACGATTAATTACAATATATACATCATGCAAACGGGGTCAAAACCGGGGATGTGACAGTCATGCTCCTCAAGACTGTTCAACAATATTTCCTTCCATGTGTTGAAGTTGGTAGTACCCTCAAGGAGGTATTCCATTTGAACGAAGATTGATGTAATGGTTCTTAAAAATTTGTTCAAACCCCACGTAGGATTCTAGCTGCTTGCACAAACTCAACTCCTTCATGTCATAAGCTTTGATACCATGTTAATATTTTAAGCAATAATGAAGATATTTGAACTTTAATTTTTTCATCAATGCAGAAATACTGAACATTGAATCAATAAACATATGAATCTCATAATCAAATCAAATTTTACACAAATCACTCATCCACATGAGACAAGATATACCCTCGGATAACCCTCCTAATACAGAGGATGAAAAACCCAGCAATTCTTTTAGTATATTAGATATATTTGTAGAGAATGGCTTACAACACAATAGTAGATTTCCCAATAAGATAGAGCATCCAACAATAGAGAAGAGAGATCCACTAAAACAATTGTATTGAACTTGACATGTGCCCAACACATAAATAACAAGTCAAAACTCATGCTATGCAAACCCTAGTGAATGGGTTCCTCAAAGAATTCTATAGGAGCATCAAACATATCGAATAGACTTTTAAGAGAGTCATATTCTCTCCATACAAACATTAGTGCATGTCCTTCATTGGTGTCAAGTCAAGTCCTTGGATTTCTCACCATGCACAAGATATGCACCATACTTTCCATAATTAACTTTAACTAGATGTTTAACTGATTTTGAACTGGAATCAATCTTTACCTGAATGCATGATCACTAAGTTAGGAGTCTAATTGAGTGTGACGGTTCTTTAACTTTAGTGTTGTCCATGCAAAACACTTTATTTACTATTATTAAATTTTGCATGGATTACTTTAATTAATTGATGCATGCTTTATTATAGTGTTGGTGGTCTTCTGACTGTCGCCCTTCACTTGGGTATTCATCGCCTTGATGTATTCCTATACTACCAGTTGCTTTTCACCCAGTTGAATAACTGTTGTCGCGTACGCGATCCTTGCCTCTTTAGAAAGTTCATGTGCACTAGATACTTGGTTCAACATTTTGAATCCATTTCATTCATACATGTTCCCAGAAGTCTCAATAGTGTAGGAAACCAAATGGATAATAATGTTCTAGAGTGGCACATCAATCATTGCATATAGGAAATAAGATGCATCATGCATCATCATATAGTCATGCATACATATGTCATATACATCATTTAGGCATAGTCATGATCATAACAAGAGACTCATAAAACCCATCAAAATACAAAAATATGCATCCACATGCATTCATATCATATCATCATATTCAGTACAAAAAAGAGAATCTCAATAGGCAACCACTTATACTATGTAACGATAAATTTATACTAAGAACGAGAACCATAGCCATAAAACGATGATTTTGCATAAAAAACATCAAACCACCCTGAATTAGAAAAGTGTTGATACCAATATACAAGTTTTTTTTCAAGGTAAAAAATAGAGCCATGGCCTAAACTTCCCATATCGTTGTTTACAAAAACTTTAAAATCAAGCCCTAAATTGGAAAAATATTTTTTCTTCAAGAGATAAATTTCAACTTTTTTGAAAAATGCATATTAAACAAAAATAAATATTTCATAAATGATTTCACCACTTTAACCATAAAAATCAAATAAATTATGATGTGATCCATAACGAAATCATATATTAGACCATACAAAAACAAATGATTCATATAATTTTAGCTAAATAAAAAGAAAGGAATTCTGAAAAAATTATAACAAATTTTGATTTTTTTTATTAAAAAAAACAAGACTGAAGATACAAAATTTTATAAAAGAAAAAGTATTTTAGATAGTAAGTAAAAAACAATTTTTTTTAATGTAAAAAACTTATGTTTACGTCGAAGGCGTTTTCCCTACGGAGACGTAGTCTCAAAGATTCCTCGTATCCCTGCCCATTCACAGTTGGACAGGTGTTGTGTCGGATTAGCCAATTGATCGTGGACAAGTGTTGTGGTGATCAATGGAAATTTTTTTCCTCTCCATTTTAGTCGGGTCCTGATTCTGCAATCTCAATTCACGAACTTCTGTCCCGTAGACCACTGGTGTCCTCTATGTTACGGTCGTTCCTGTACGTGAATGGATTGATGGATTGATTGGTAGTTGCAGGTCGTTCTTTGGAGTTGGTGTTTAGCTAATGCATTTTATTTGGGTCCCCGATTCTGCAATATCGATATCCAAACTTCTACCCCATAGACCATTGTTTTCTTGTGTGTTACAGTTGTTCCTGCAATTGAATGGATTGATGGATTGGTTGCCAATTGTGGGTTGTTCTTTGCAGTTTCCGTTTACTGTGTTTTCCTGACAGATGCTTTGCGTGTATTCTGTACTCTTCCATCTGTTGTCCTAAACCACCGGTCTGGGAAATTTTTTTTACAGGATTTTACAGTCCTTGCACGCGGTTCATTTATCTCGAATCGGTAAAATCATTCTCGACGATATTGCGGAGTTTCGGTTTACCAGTTTTTTTGGATTTAGCAGACATTATTCTGGACGAGTTTGCTATCTTTACGCTCACAATTCGGCCGAGATTCTGTTTTACTGGCACTTCATTGAATTCAATACAGTTTGCCCATGTCCCTTTATCCACTGGCATTAATGTTTCATCAATTCATTGTTGCTCAATTAATGCAAGAAATCTTGTCATATGATTCCGACATGGGTCAATATCTTCATCTTTGCTCAGCTTATGGCGATCTTGAAAACCATGTTACAATACTGCATTTGTCAGGTTTGTTGTTGCACTGCCTTTTCTTTGCGCATATAAACAGACCTTCAGGTAACCACATATTTATTTTGGTGCGCTTCATTTACACTTCACAGTTTGCAGTTTCTTTAAATTTGCAGGTATTCCTTTAGTCTGCCCCCTGCTTTGTTTTGTTTTTATTGCTTCTTTGTCTGATTATTAGTTATTAATGTATTTTCCTTTACAGTTTGCAATTTCTTTAAATTTGCAAGTATTCCTTTAGTCCGCTGAAATTTTTTGAATATTCATTTAGTCTAATTACGAGATGTTTCAACACCCTTGCTTTGTTTTGATGTTATTGCTGCTTTGACTGAAAGAGAATGACATAATCCTTGATTTGTTGTAGTTCAACTAAATAAGGCAACTCTGAAGGTCCAAACCAAAAACGCCTTTGATTTAGGATTTTTTTCTATGTTTCTACAACCCGCAACCCACATTTTGCGGGATTGCCTGTTGCCGCTTGGGAAATTGTGAGATGCGGGCTGCAGGATGAGGGTGGTGAATGAGATATTTTTAATTAATCTTGTAGCCCGCAACCCGCATTTTGCGGGATTGCGCGTTTCCTCCTAGGAAATTGCGGGATGCGGGCTGCGGGTTGAGGGTGGTGAATGAAATATTATTTAGTAATCCTGTACCCCGCATCTCATAGCCCGCACTTGTGGGCTGCGGGTTGCGGGATAGTGGATTATATATTAATCTATATATTGTATTAAGAAGACTAAATGAATACAATTAAGAATTACAATATTAATAGTGAAAGTACATATTTTCTCACAAAGTTTGAAAAAAAAATTACTGCTGATAGTGCTCCTATTAGTTTCAAAATTATTTAAGAATTACAATATTTCTAGTGAAAAAATGAAATACGACACAAATTAATCTATTAATGTTTATTGCAAATTTTGAACAACTACCATAGAATCAATTTCCAGAGTGATTGTTTCTTGCCCTTTTTCATTTCGCAGGAAAAAAATTGAGTCACACTATGGAGAGTATGCTAACTGAAGATTCTATATCACTCTTGCTGCATGGTGTTGTCAACATTTTCCCACTGGAACAAGTCTCCTTGTTAAACCAAGTGAACTCACTGAACTCATCATCTATTCGGTTCCGAATTTCTATCTCAGACGGGCTTCACAAGCATAAGATATTACTTCCAACTATATATAGTAGTCTTGTAGAAACTGGACAACTCAAAGAAAGATTTATAATCAAACTTACCAAGTGTACATCGAACATTGTACATAGTGTAACATATATTTAATTTCCATTTTGTCTTTGTTCACTTAACCATTTTCACCCTATTCATGCATCCAGTGTTTTTTTATCCTATTCAACTCTAACATACTTCTTCTCACAGGACTATCACATTGCTTGCACTCGAGGTTGTCACAGTGGATGCAGCGATTATTGGAGATCCTGCACCTTACCACTTACCTGTACCTTCTCCCTCGTAGAGTTGTTCCTCTGTTCCAGTGAATCCTAGCTCAGTAGATGATAACCTTGCCTTGGCTACATCAACTATTACATTCACATCACTAACATGTTCTAGCAAAGTATGGAACATTCAAGGTTGAGTTATTGCCAAGACAAAGCTACACGAATATTGAAACCAACGAGGGTTTGGAAAAATATTTGGATTTGACATTGTTAATGCTTCACATGATGAAATACATATATCTGCATTCAATGAATTGGCACTCTCTTTGTATGGACAAGTACATATAGTAATAGTGTACATAGTATCAAATGGAGCAGTGAAAGCATCCAATCCAATTTTCAACCATTTGAAAAGCCATAATGATATTTTCCTAGGTTCCTCCTCAACCATCCAACCATGCTTAAATGAATACCCCTTAATACCTTTTTTTTCTTTAACTTTAAAACTATTCATGAGATACAAACTATACCTATCAATTCCATGGTGGATCTTGTTGCCCTTGTAATTTCAGTTTCTCCATCATCCACAATACGAAAATGGGATGGCATTGAGACTGTTAGGCTCACTATTGGACTCTGTGACATGTCAGGAAATAGTATTGACATAACACTTTGGGGTGACTATTGCCAAATTGAAGGAGACGAACTTTCCAGCCTTCATGGTTTACCTACGCCTCCAGCTGTAGCAATCAAAGGTGGTCGCGTTACAGAATTTAATGGAAAAATTGTTGGAACTATTTCCAACACTACTGTTTTTATAAACCCAAATATTGAACAAACTTCAATTCTCCAAAACTGGTTTCATGAAAATGGATTTCGTTCAACATCACCATCGCTGAGCCGAAATTTCAATGCCTCTCACTCTAGATCTTGTAAAGTCACTACCATCAAGGGCCTGCAAACTCTTTAATCATCTGAAAAAGCTATTTGGTACTCTCTTGAAGCAACCATCACAAATGTTAACATGGATGACTTTTATTTCCTTGCATGCCCTCTTTTTGTTGACGGAATACAATGCATGAAAAAGATTGCTCAGAAAGTTGGAGACATCTGGCATTGTGCTAAATGTGATGGAGAGTTTCTTGAATGTGACTACCGATATATACTAAAGGTTGACTTGGAAGATGTTACCAGATCCATTCATGGTGTGATAGCATTTGATGATGCTGTAAACCAACTCATGGGAATTTTTGCAAAATATATGTGTCTTCTCTCAATTGAAACAACATCACTTGATGAAATAGTGTAGAGGATCTGCAACAAAAAATTACTTCTTACTCTGTCAGTTAAAACAGAGACCTTCTACGTAGTTGCATGCCTAAAAGTTGTAATTGTCATGGTTGAAAACACATAAACGACAATTTCAGATGGACACATAAATATATACATTTTTTCAAGTTGGTACTTAACCATTCTTCATTGTTTATAATGAATGCTTTCAATTCTCAATTTTAACTCGTTGTTTCATTGTTCAACATAGCATGGTATTTTTTTTACTCTCTTGTAGTACCACTTTCTTGTAGTTTCATACTTCCAATGTACAGGCTATCACCCACCATTTCTTATGCAAATTGGTGAAAAAACCTATATGGTAGTTTTTAAATACAATAATATTTTTCTATCATGTTTTTTATAAAATGCACAACTTTATAGCACTGGTGATGGGTTTGATCATTATGAGTTTTTCTGATTGATCATGTTGATCTTATAGAGTTGTTTTTTTCGGACTCTAGAGGAAACTTAGAACCTCATTTATTATGTACTTTATTTCTTATAGGTATTTCACTCAATGCCATTTAAATATATTTATCCTTACATGGTGTATACATGAATAGACTTTGCATACTTTGCTTTAATGATTTGGAATCTTTAAGTAATTTTTTCCATTAAATATTTTATTTGTTGTTTAGTAAACAAAGTCATTAATTCAAACTTGTCTGATTCATGCCCGAATCTGAGTCCAAGTCCGATTCGAAGTCGACCCTCAATAAAATTTGAGTCCCAATCAAAGTCTTAAAACATTGATTTAAATTAAATGTAATATGGATGAGTAATAAGCAACAATTGCTTTCCCAATCTAGTGCTGAAGTAGAGTACATTGTAGTGTCAGAGGCCTCCAAGGAAGTTGCTTGTAATCATTATGTATAGATACTCGACTTGAATATAGGTCCATCTTATTTGTTGTGGAAATCAAAGTTCGGGATACTAGACATGAATATAGGTCCATGCCTATTTGTTGTGACAATTAAAGGGCAGTTGCTTTAGTAAAGAATCCCAAGTTTCAAGCATAGACAAAGCATTTCAAGGTGAAATTCCACTACATAAAATAGGCGTTCGATTCTAATGAGATAACTATATTGAGGATGATGCCACATGTAGTCCAGGGAAAACCCTGGCTACGTGCAGAAGCACCTACCTTCCGTCTATAGGACGGAAGGATAGAGTCAACTGGGTGGAAGAAAAACCTGCAATATACTGTTAGAAATAAAGAAGTAAAAGACCTGCAACAAACAGTTAGCAATGAACTAAATATGAGCAGCTAAACCATAACCTAAATAGCAAGAAAGCATTAAGACCATTATACCTCAGATATTTCTAGAAGATGTGCCACCATGCCCTAGCTCAGGAAGCTACCTCTCTACAGATTTGGGTGATGTGGAGCAATGCTCAACATACATGGAGTATGGCTAATGGAGAAGTGAAATGAGAGGGATGAATGGTTTGAGAGAGATGGCCCCTCAAGGCACTCATACATGCAGAGTAACAGTAGGTAGAGAATGAGTGTTTTGAGAGTGACCCCCACCCTTGTATTTATAGTTTTTTCTCAAGTTTTAGGGTTTTTAGCCCTTCGTCAGGGTTTTAGGCCCTTTCTAGGATTTTAAGCCCATTTCTGCCTCTTTTTAGCTCCCTTTGGGGTTTTTAGTCTCTTTTAGGGGTTTTAGCCCATTTTTGAGGGGTTTAGCCCCTTGGTGAGCTATTGTTTGCTCCTTTATGGGTTTTTAAGCCCCTTTTTGATGTTTTTTAAGCCTTTGAGGGGAAAACATAGGTTAAGCAAGGGTGTGGGGGTCAATAAGGGTTAGGAAATGGATGTCTTGATGTGGTGTAGACCATATGTAGCAAGTTGGGTATTTTTTGGGTTAACATATTTCCCCTTGATGTGTGAGGGCAGGAGTTCATCGTATGGTCGACGAACATCAAAGGATATCTGGGGAGAGGTGGTGCTTCCTAGTTCGGGACATGGTGGCTTTGGTTTTTGTATTAATGTTGGTTCCCATCAATGGGTGAGATACAATGAATATGTGACATGTATATGGACGAGGCGGGCATCTCCATGCTCATAACAATGTTAAAAGAATAATGTGATCTAGGCTCCCAAATGCAAGATCCGATCAGGTAGAGTTGTTGTTACATAATGGTTGTCTCAATCAGAGGCTGCACATAATACTGATATGAAGAACTGATATATTGGACCCATGGCATTCTCATGGAATGTTATAGCCCCATAACTGATGATCTGCAGGATCTGGAATGGTACATAACTGTAGGGACTTACTGACAGAGAGTCAGAGTCTTTGTGGTACAATATGCTGCATCAGTCATGAATCTATGCAGAAGCACTGCTATGGGTCTTCTAAACACCGTCTCCACCACAACCCAGAAATCACAAGGGACATGAACCTGTCTGGGTCCCTTTATGGACTCACCAATGTGCCAGAGTCAAGCGACATCCGGGGTCTTCGACCAAATAGTGCATGAAACAATACCCTGTATGAATCTCAATGGTGCAATGATGTAGCTGGAATCGAGCACGTGAGTCACAACCATCCTGAGAGGCACTAAGGACATCATCATCACATTTTTTTAGGTATTTCTTGTTTTTGGGGTAGTGGGGTCCGTCAAAAGTATGTAGTGTGGGTACTTGTTGGATGCAGAATTAAATTCTACATCCAATGAGCTCTCCCGCTCAGAATTTGAGTAAAAACACAAGGAGATATGTCGAAAATACAAACAAAAAAGTAGTTTTTTTCTTTCTTCCTCCAAAATTAATAACTGATATTTTATTATTTTAACTATTATTTATTATTTTCCTTAGGAGGCTCATTCTAGACCTCAAATTTTCTCTAATGAAAGAGCTCTCCCGATCGAAATTTGAGTAAAAACACGCGGAGATATGTCGAAAATACAAACAAAAAAGTAGTTTGTTTCTTTTCTTCCTCCAAAATTAATAAATATTATTTTATTATTTTAACTATTATTTTATTAATTTTTTTTAGGAGGCCCATTTTGNTATCTTTGTGCTGTATATTCTTTATTTGCTGCAAAATGTTCTCAAGTCTTGGGAAATTCATCACTTTGATTGATTTCTTCATGTACATGAACTTTTAAGTTGTCCACCTTTGCTATTTTACCTGACATCCTCGCTTCAATGCATTTAAGATCCAGATCCATAGATAGTCGTTTTAAAGCTTTCTGCAGAGGCTTCAAATGAAAAGTTTGACAATACAACTTGTATAGCCACAATTTTCCATATGCTATTTTACCTGACATCCTCGCTTCAATGCATTTAAGATCCAGATCCATAGATAGTTGTTATAAAGCTTTCTGCAGAGGCTTCAAATGAAAAGTTTGACAATACAACTTGTATAGCCACAAATTTCCACTGATTTCCACGGGTAAAGGAGTATTGGATTGCAAGATGATATTACAAGGGGTTAATGAAACAACATTAGGGAAGCACCATATTATAAAAATATAAAGGAAGAAAATAAAAATGTGATCAAGTAAGTTTTTTAAAACTGTGCTCTAACTTAAAGTCTAGATAATTTAGGTTTCTATGGAAAGGAAGAAAATAAAAAATGTGGTCAAGTAAGTTTTTCAAAACTGTGCTCTAACATAAAGTCTAGATAATTTGTACAAAGTTTAGAGAGTGCAATTTTAAAAAACTTATTTCATCAAATTTTTAGTTTCTTCCTTTCCGTAAAAACTTGCATGAAGAAAGTTAAACCTCACTTTCTTATGATATGGTGCTTCTCCATTTTTCTTGCATCACCCTGATGCAATATCATTGTTCCAAGCTTGTTGACAATCAAAGCGCAATTGTATAGCAAAGAATCCCAAGTTTCAAGCATAGACAAAGTAGTTCAAGATGAAATTCCTGTACATCAAAGAGGTGTTCGAGTCTAATGAGATAAATATATTAAGGATGATGCCACATATTCTTTAATTAAGATAGTGGATAGAAAGAGATTCACTTGTTGAAGGGACAAGGTGGGTTAAACCTTGGTGGATGTAATTGCTAAGTGTGAAATTGTTAAGATATGGATTTCTTGTGTTTTAAGATGGAGTTGTTTCTCAATTGTATGCTTAATTTTTGGAGCATATTTGTTTTTATACTATATTATTTATGTTATAGTTTAAATATTTTATGTTTTCCACTTTTTTGGGAGTATATTTTTTGGTGTTCAGTTGGAAATCTTTAAATATTTTATGTTTTCCACTTTTTTTTGGAGTATATTTTTTGGTGTTCAGTTGGAAATCTTTAAATATCTTGGAATCACACATGTAATAACTATGAAAATTGTGTAATTTGGGTTGGAAATATTTAATTATCTTAGAATCACATCTATTTATTATGAAAATTGTATAATTTGGTTGTCACACGAATATTCCATGGTGCTCAATGGTTTCAAATACACAATTTAAAAACTTATAAATTTAGATTTTACCAAAATAATTTTTTCCCTCGTCCAACCCCAAAGTTAAAAATGTAGAATAGATAAACTACCCCCATATTTTTATAAAAGAAAATACAATTGTTCGGTGTGTCGGAATGTGACACGGTAAACCTCCAACGGCTACAATGAGGTTTGACCCCTTGACATGCTGGCTGCAACGAGGTTTGAACCCTTGACATGCTGGCTGCAACGAAGTTTGAACCCTTGAGATGTGCTTAACAGCCATACACCTTAACAAGTGCACGGTTTCCAATTGGTACCACCTAGGGGGTGCCTGCCATGACTAAATTGGTTAAGAAGAATAAATCTGTTATTATGGTTGGTTTTCCTAAAATTAGTTTTCCATAATAACACTGTATACTTCACTTAATACTTGTTTGTGTTTCTAATCTTATGAACAACAATGCGGACACTACACTGATTGTGTTGTAAATTCTCCATTTGCGTACACTAATATCTCTGCGCTGTATATTCTCTATTTGGTGCAAATTGCTCTCGAGTCTCAACAAATTCATCGCTTTTATTGATTTCTTCGTTTACAAGCATTTCCAAGTTGTCTTTCCTATTTTACTTGACATAGTCACTTGCATTTCAGATTCAGATCTCGAAATAGCCGTTTTAAAATTTTCTACACAGGCTTCCAATGAAAAGTTTGACAATACAACTTGTATAGCCACTAATTTCCGCTCGTAAATGAGGCTTGTACTGCAAAATGATATTGCAAGAGGTTGATAAAACAACATTGGGGAAGCACCATATCATTAAAAAGATGAGGTTCCAAGGAATTGTCTTTAAATTTCCGGATGTAGGTTTCTATGGAAAAGAAGAAAATAAAATGTGATCAGGTAACTTTTTAAAACTATACGGTAACTTAAAGGATACACGATTTGTACAGGTCTAGACAGTACAGTTTTAAAAACTTACTTCATCAAATTTGTAATTTCTTCCTTTCCATAGAAACCTGCATGAAGAAAGTTAAACGCAATTCTATGGAACCTCACCTTCTTATGATATGGTGCTTCTCTTTTTTTGTTGCATCAACCTAATGCAATATCATTGCTTTCAGGCCAAAGCAGAAAAAATGATAAGTCCCCATCTCCAACCAGTAGTTTTTCATGGAAGTTCGAGTAGTGCTTAACACTCTGCTCCAAAGAGAATGTTTCAATAGATAGCCGGACCTGTTAAGATTTGAATCATGCATCGTTGACTCTATATTTGATTGTAGTCATTACGTAGTAAAAGTCTTCAATTGTCTCTTGATAATGATCCCAGAGTAGAGATTGAAACGTTGAGAGTTTCAACTTTCCAACGCAGCTCCCTCTTACAATCCATATTTGATTACAACACTCGAGATTTAAAAAAAAAATTAGCAATCAATACCAATTAATCCCTACCATCACGAGGCATTGATATCAATGATAGAAGAATGTACAAATTAATTAGAGAGAAACAAACCAGCTTTGTAAGCCAGTAATGAATTGAGCTATGAAATTGGTATTATTCCTAAAACTCAACAACCTCAAAAGAGGCCTTGGTGAAACACAACACACGACCATCAAGCTTAAGCCATAAACCTCATAATTTCTCAATTATAATACAATCTCAATATTTAACACTCTAAAATCATATACATTTCAATGGAAAAGATAGAATTTTATGCTAAAACTAAATAAATAAAAATTTTGATGGAAAGCAATTTTATGGTTAAAAACCTGGTTGAAATAATTAAATATTATTTTACATCATTTTTTTGAAGCGTAAGTTAGAGGAATTCATTTTTTAGTCTCAATCTCATTTCTAGCCTTGGTGATGAGTTTGATGATTAATCATGTTGATCATATAGAGTTGTTTTTTAGAGTTTAGAGGCCATTTAGAACTTCATTGATGATTTACTTTGTTTCACATAAGTATTGCAGTCAATGCCAAGTTCACCCTTTCATGGCATAAACATGAATAGAGTTTTGATACTTTGTCCTTAGTTGTTTGGAATCTTTAAAACAATTTTTCCCATTAAATATTTTATTTATTTTTAGTAAACAGTATCATTAATTCAAGCTGGACTCATTCATGCCTCAATCCGAGTCCAAGTCCAAGTTGACCCTCAATCAAATCTGAGTCCAAATCAAAGTATTAAAATATTGAATTGAAGACAATGTGACTTGGATGAGTTATAAGTGACACTTGATTTCCCATTCTATTAGTGAAGTAGAATACATTGCAGTGTTGAAGGCTTCCAAGGAAGTTGTTTTGTTGTAATCATTATGTAGAGATATTGGACATGAATATAGGTCCATGCCTATTTGTTGTGACAATCAAAGCGCAATTGTTTTGCAAAGAATCCCAAGTTTAAAGCATAGACTACGCATTTCAAGGTGAAAGTCCACTATATCAAAGAGGTGTTCGAGTCTAATGACATAACTGTATTAAGGATGATGCCAAATATTCTTTAATTAAGATAGTGGGTGGAAATAAATCCACTTGTTGTAGGGACAAGGTGGGGTTAAACCTTGGTCGATGTAACTGCTAAGTTTGAGATTGTTAAGATATTGAGTTCTTGTGTTTTAAAGATGGAGTTGTTTCCCAATTGTATGCTTGATTTCTTTAGCAGATTTGTTTCTATATTTGTGTTATAATTAATATGCCATTGATCTTCAAGCAATGAGTGCTATTAGATTCTTAATTATTTGCAATGAAAAGGAATGAATAATATTCATTGAACAAAACAAATCTCACAGGAAATAAGAATTGCTTAGTATAATTATAGTATAAACTTCATTAATCCCAATAGTATACAACAATGTTACATAAAGAAGAATCTGAATCATGAGAGATGAATTCGAATATACCAACTCAAGGCTGACTGCATGGCTAACTAAAAGTGTCTAAATCACTATTGGAGTTCAACATGCTAAATCAGTATGTCTAATCCAGTCTCTCAATCAGTTACAATCAATCAAACCAGTCTAACTGTAGTGGTAGGTGAGAAGTAGGTGATAACTGGTGCCTTCCCACATGCAGCCATGCATAACTGGTGCTAATTGAACTGGAGGATATCTAACTGAATCTAACTGAAGCATAACTAAGCTTGACTAGTCACCAACTGCCAACAACTAAAGGAGGTTGGTGCTGACACTTCTAATGGCTCCTAAAATGTAGGGGTTGGTCTAGGAGGCACCTAAATTGATGCATGAAGGTGTAGTCAGTTCCAGTTAGCCTCTATCGGTGTTCTCGATACTCTAGTAATTGGTGCATGTGGCCCCATTAGGCCAAGCGGACCCAATGGTACTAGTGGACCCAATAATAACTAAATGACTCCTAAGCCTAGAAAATATAATCTAATAGATAGTTTGGACAAGGGAGGATTATAAATCCTTGTAGAAATATTGACAAAAAAAATCAGACTTTTTCCAAACTCTTAGTTAAACCCAAATTTCAGACTTTATTATCATTAAGTAAAAAAATACTTCACATGCATAAAACCCAACAACCTTGAAGCTGAAACACTAAAAAACTGAGCCTATAGCAGTGGAAATACACATAAAAAACAACATACTGATAAACCCATAAAACAGTAGATTTTTGGTCAATGTGACCCTGGAAAAACCTCACCTCGAGGAAAACCAGTCCAAGAGAATTTTATTGCAGCATTTATCAGGCAGAAAAATTATTTATACCAACATTTATTTCAACATTAATGATTGTACTATATTTCACGATTTTTGTTCCCACCTCGAATTTCGTGCCCACCTCGGTTTCCATGCCACCAGCATAATGTACGAACTGTATGGAACAGTACGGACGTTATGGAATAGTATGAACTGTATGGATTTCTGTGCTTGAAAAAAATCACTTCTCCTCGAAAATCATGCCCATAACTTTTCCTCAAAAAATGTGCCTCTATTGTACCATACGGACTGTACGGATCAGTACAACTCAGCATAAACTAAATGTCTTGAAAAATGCCCAGCTCCTTGGGATTCATGCCCTCTTGAGAAAAAAATTGCAGCTCCCTCTCTCTTTGCAAATAACTCATCCAAATGCTCACTCTTGGAAATGCTTTCTTTCAACTTGTCTTGCAAACTACCCTAGGCTCTCTCTTATAACTTGAGAGTGACTTTTCACCTTTCTAATCCCTAAATCCAAAGGCCAAGATTAAATATTTCTTTTTCAAGATCAAGGGTTGAGAAACTTTCCCCCCAAAAGTGGTTACATTTAATTTTAATAAAGTCACATTTACTTTATGAACTAAGTGCACTTTATCATAAAGTCATTTTATAAAATTAAAACAAGGGAATACTTTATAAAAAAATCTCATTTACATAAGAGTCACTTTAAACTTTATAAAACAACATTACAAAGTAATGTAGCCTAGCTAGTGCATTCTCACTTCCGCATATAAGACAAAAACATTCGGAGTGCCTCCAGAGCTAAATCTCTAACACTCCCTCTTAGTGAGGGAGGTACTCACTGCCATCATCAACAGTCCTGTCCTCAAATCCATCACACTATTTGTTGTAGGAGCTCCCTCTGAACCTGGAACCAATGCTACAACCTCCATTGAACTCGAATCTGAAGACAACCTTCTAGAAGCCACCCTGAACCCTGAGCTCCTAGGAGAATCAAATCCCCACTCTTCAGCATTGGTTCGCTCATGTTGGCTAAGCCTCCTTCCAGTACTCAGAAGAGACTCCCTCTCTTCCATCGCAACTTGAGACTGTACCCTTGGTGCCACTGCAGCCTCAGGAGCCTCTTGCTCCTCATCTAAATCATCAACCGTGGGTTGTGCACTAAACTTGTACAGCTCACCAAACCGATCACCAATCAACTATGGATCAATCAGTCCCGCTCTCTCTGAGTATATATAAACATGTCCTAGATCATCTCTATTTGGAAAAATGTACACATGTCTCCTCTGGAATAATGTCGAATACCCTGCATCTTCCAGGGATGAGACTGAGAGAAAGTTTACCCTCATCCCTGGAACAAAGAGGACCCTATCATAATCAAGCCATCCTCCATTACTAAGTTGGAATCTAGCTTTTCCAACTCCTCGCACAGCACGTGCATGTCCCCCTTCTAACTGAACGAACCGATCAAGACCAGTCTTAGCAATGATACAGAATATATGCCATATTCCAGACATATGACGTGAGGCTCCACTGTCAATATACCAAGTACCATTCTGAACTACTCCATTACTGTCGGCACTAAAAATAAGGGAAAACAACGATAATTCCTTCTTGAATATTCTCGCAATGTCTGCTTCCTCTGTTGTAGCTGCAACAACTGTATCTTCTTCCTTCTTCTTCTCAGGACATTGAGAAGCATAGTGTCCATACTGGTTGCAAGCAAAACATTGAATGTAACACCCCGGTTTTGACCCTGTTGCATTAGATGTATATGATGATGTATATATTGTAAATGATCATGGTGTGGAGCTAAAGGCCAAGGCCCCACCGTTGATCGGTTATGCTATGTTTTGGATTTAAATTGTCATCGATGGTATATCGGGGCATGCAACATATATTATGTTGGTCATCATGTAAATACGCATATATAATTAATTAAATGAACCCGACCAGCTACGATCGCGGCAACTAAAATGAGAAAGGGGCATGATTTTCACAAGGATAAGGATGTGGGGGAATTTGTCAAACCTTGGCCAATGGGGTAAAAATCCATGTGTCACCTTTCTTTGTTTACCCAACCATCTCCATTGAAGAATGGCTGCTAGTGGTTGAGGCAGTTAATTGTTTTGGGAGTGGGGTGACAGGACTGTCAGTCCTTGCCTCCACGCACACTCCATCCACATTTGACTTCACTGTGGCAGGAAAAACCTTCACGCACTCTCCACTACGCAGGCCTCACGATTGTCTGTTCACCTCCATGCACAGGATTTTCCTGGTTTTACCCACGTAGTTTTTCCTCTGCGGATCGACGGATGGTTTAGCTGTATCTTTCCCTCACGGACTAATCTGTGGGTCCTGTCTTGTTGATTCACTCACGCACACGCTAGGAGACTATAATTTCATCCTCAGCGTGGTCTATGTGTGTTTTCCGAGTGACTGCATTTCCCAAGGACGGGTTGTTGTTTTCCCCATGTTGTGAGCCACGTCCACTAATGCATTTCGGGGACTGTTAATTTCCCTAGGCTGTGAGCTGCGTTTCTGCTATGTTTTGGGAATTGTTGTAGATGCTTTGTAATTGTCTTCCCTGTTTAAGTTGTGACAGCTAAATGATTGCATGAGTGCAATAGTTGGTCTTCGGACTGTATTGGGAGCAGGGATGGGGGCTTGGTTTGCTTGATAAACCTGGTGGCTAGAAGCCACACAGACAAAGCTAGAGGGTTGGCCTTCTTCTCCATCACCCCTGAATAGCACTGGAAGGGAATGCAGGGCCTGAGGGACTGTGTAGCAGAGAAGGGACTGATTCCTTTTGTTGGGTGTGGTGGGTGTCTTAGAGATCAGGCTAGTTCTGATGTGGGTTTTCTTGGCTCTATAATGAGCTCACCAACTTAGCATTTATCCTTTCCCAACTCCTGGATGGCCTGATAAGCCCAACTTTGTTGGCTTGGCTGTGTTTTGTGTATCCCTGGCTATGTGTAAGCCTGCTTGTTCCCTTATTCCTTGGAGAATCATGCCCAGCTTGGGGGTCACAGCATTGCTGAGAGATTAAGGAGCACGTTAGCCTATGGTTGGGTGGAACATTGCAGCAACGTAGCTGGTTGCGGAACGAGTTCTTATAAGATAAGTGATCTTGCCCATTTTTACTTCTGCAACCATAATTTATGTTAATGAATGTAATGAACATGTTGAGTGAATGCTTGTGTGAATGCATGTTGATTCCGCTGTGCATGATAAATAACGATAGCTGTGTATGATGAACAATGGCATTTGTGCATGTTTTACCTTAAGGCATTCCCTGCAGCACTCTATTTATGCAATTTTTATTCATGTACATGTTCATGGGCTCTTAGCCCGCATGGTTAACGCCATGGTGATCGCGTCCTCTTCGCCAGTCGGAGGCATGGGGACGTGACATCGAACCTTTCTCAAGTCCTTCTTGCTCTTAGTAGAAAGAGAAACATTCTCTTCACTAGCACCCTCCTTCTGTCCACTACCTTGAGATCATTCCCGAATCTCCTCTTGAGTGAAATCATCCCATAATCTGCTCCAATCTGGAAGGTTTTCTTGAGCAACCACACACTTCACAAAGTCTTCCCATTCCTTATTGAAGCCTTTCAAGGCTATCCGCACTAACTCATAATCAGAGATGACTTCTTCAACTGCAGCAAGCTCATCTTTCACTTGGGCCACCCGGGTAAGAAAAGATGCTACACCCTCACCCTTGGCCATCTTAGTTCCCTGCAATTTTTCCTTGAGAGCCATTATCCGGTTCTCATTTTTATCCTCATACAATCCTTCAATGTATTCCAAATTTTATAAGCAATCGTATTCTCAGCTACGTGTGGAATAAGGTGGTCCCTTATACCATCCAAAATCAATCTTTGGGCTTTGGCCTCTTTTACCTCATGAATATCCAAAGCAATAGGATCAGATGCAAGAGGAGTAACCATGGTGCTAACTATGGTTCATAGTCATTTTTCTTTGAGAACAACAATCATCCTGAATTTCCGCTAAAAGTAGTTGGACATACCATCCAACCGATCCTCATATCTAATGTATGCAACCATCTCTGCTATCAAAGAAAAAATAGACTAACAAAAGAACAATATCTTCACTCTTCCCCACCACCTGTAAGTCACATCCAAATAAGGTTTTTCCAACACATAAGTTGTTAAAAAACACAACAATAACCCTTGCCCAACAACTCAACACTACTGCTGTCCCCACAATCAACTGTAAACTCAGAGCCTCAACTCTAATACCATGTAGAAATATTGACAAAAAAATTAGACTTTTTCGAGACACTTAGTTAAACCCAAATTTCAGACTTTACTATCATTAAGTAAAAAAATACTTCACATGCATAAAACCCAACAACCTTGAAGCTGAAACACTGAAAAACTAAGTCTGTAGCAGCAAAAATACACATAAAAACAACATATTGATAAACCCATAAAAAAAATAGATTTTTTGTCGATGTGACCCTAGAAAAACCCCACTCCGGGGACAACCAATCCAAGAGAATTTTATTGCAGCATTTATCAAGAAGAAAAATTATTTACAGCAACATTTATTTCAACATTAATGACTATACTAGATTTCTCGATTTATGTGCCCACCTCAAATTATGTGCCCACTTTGATTTCCATGCCACCATCATAATGTACAAACTGTATGGAACAGTACGGACTATACAGATTTCTGTGCTTGAAAAAAAATTCACTTCTCCTCGAAAATCGTGCCCAAAAAATTTTCTTGGAAAAATGTGCCTCTGTTGTACTGTACGGAACAGTACAACTCAACAGAAAGTATATGTCTTGAAAACTACCCATCTTCTTGGGATTCATGCCCTCTTGAGAAAAAAAATCTCTTTGGGATTCGTGCCCACTTGAGAAAAAAATTGCAATTCCCTCTCTCTGCAAATAACTCAGCCAAATGCTCACTCTTGGAAATGCTTTCCTTTAACTTGTCTTGCACACTACCCTAGGCTCTCTCTTATAACTTGAGAGTGACTTTTCACCTTCCTAATCCCTAAATCCAAAGGCCAATATTAAATCTTTCCTTTTCAAGATCAAGGGTTGAGAAACTTCCCCCCCAAAAGTGGTTACATTTAATTTTAATAAAGTCACATTTACTTTATGAACTAAGTGCACTTTATCATAAAGTCACTTTATAAAAAGTCTCATTTACATAAAAGTCACTTTAAACTTTATAAAACAACATTACAAAGTAAAGTATCCTAGCTAGTGCATGGTCACTTCCAAATACAAGACAAAAATATGCGTAGTGCCTCCAGAGCTAAATCTCTAACAATCCTAACACCCCCCCTAAATCCTAACTTGGACAAATGTGGGCCCTGGAAACAAGACCAAAATTCATTCATATACAATCTAAAAGATAAAAAAATGTTTCTTAATAAACCGAGGAAATATGGGAAAACCTCATGGGACCCACCCCCGCCCTCAAGATAAGCAATGAATTAGGAAAACAAGTTTTGAATAAAACTTTGTGAAAATTTTTCTGCAATTTGCAGCACTATGCAACAACAAATGCAATATCTTGGTTCTTCTGTGCAGCAACATCCTAAGACTATGCATGTGAACCTCTGAATCCAAACTAAATGATTATGTCTAGAGGAATCTTCCTCTTTGGAAGAAGAATAAAATGCTCAACTGAATCAGAAATATAGACAACTGCTAGATGAAAACTGGACCCATGCAGAGAAACTGGAATCAATTGATAAGAGAATAAAAGTGCTTGAGAATTTGAAACATGCGAGGAACACCCAATCAACTGATATATTGTATCCTTGAACACCAAATCATGTGAGGCAAAATCATCCCCAAGTGTTAGGAGCAAGTGTCCAGGCGAATGCAGAATGTCTCCATCTTTAATAGGTTTGTGAAGAGATGAGCATGTGATCAAATAGATAGGTAGAGAATCCCTAGGACTATGGAGAGCGAATGCTTGAGCTCCATAATCTTATATAGCTTCATAAATAACCAATGATTCACAAAATATAATATCATCAAACTCATAAGAAGAAACTAATATCAAATCCCGAGTAGGAAGTTTGAAGAAGACTTGCAGTACTTGATTTGTCACACCAAAATTGATGAGACCAGCTACAACCATGACTGAAGGCTCTTGGAACTTAAAACTTGAACCAAATAATATCATATCAGATCCAAATAATTTCATATCATATCCGAGAGTGTGGAATGGTATCAAATCTCCAGCAACAGTTTTGAAGGAGACTTGCGATACTTGATTCTTCTCACCAAAATTGATGAGAGCAGCTACAATCATGACTGAAGGCTCTTGGAACTTAAAACTTGAACCAAATAATATCAGATCAGATACAAATAAGATCATATTAGATCCAAATAAGTTCATATCAAATTCGAGAGTGTGGAATGATATCAAATCCCCAGCAACAATTTTGAAGGAGACTTGCAGCACTTGATTCTTCACACCAAAATTGATGAGAGCAGCTACAAGCATTACTGAAATCTCTTGAAACTTAATACCCAAACCAAATAATATCATACAAGATCTAAATAATATAATATCATATTCAAATAGGTTCATATCAGATCCAAGAGTGTGCTCCACCGAGATGGTAGATGCACAATTTTCTCCTTCTTCAAAATTATGTGTATTCATGCATGCAATCATGTAGGAATTTGTTGGAAGCTCTAAATCAATGAGAGTGAATGGATCACTCCTACAGTCTGATATTATTTCCAAAATATCCATGATATTACTTATTTTCACACCAACAACATCATTAGAGATAGAGAAATCAAATTCCTCTTAATTTTTCGGAAACAATCACCGGTAAACTATGCATAGAATTTAAAATAGAAGAATCAATGGAGAATTTTTGCATAGAATGGAAGGAGAGTTTTTCTTCAATAACAGAGATTCGAATGTCTTCTTCCGAATTAGACTTATGAGAAGATGAGATATCAGGGATCTCATAAACTTTCAGAGCAACATGAGAAGGAGTCACTCTAAAGAGACTTTCTTCAATTCAAATTGACTGTGTGGAAGATTATGTGTCTTCTTCATATTCAACAATTTGCTTTGATGTAGGGGAGGGAACATAGAGTCTATTCTTGAACTATGCATGTTGTATTTTATCTGAACCTTTCTCAACAGCTGGGATTTTAGAGTCATCTCCCATATGACTACTAGGTCCTCCTGATAGAGTGAAAGTGATGAAGGATTCCTTGGAGGAAACCATGTGGTTGGATGATCCAAAATATATCAAGTAATCCTTCGAAGGAGTGAGGCATGCCTTAAATACATGGCATCTCTCATGTTATTAATTCTTCTCTCCATCATCAGACATCTCAACACCTTGTGGAAGGGAAATATTGTTCTATACAAGGAGAGTTTTCAATTGGTCGAGGGTCTTCTTCATCCACTAGCTTTCTGGATGAAAGCCTCTCATACAATATGAAAATATAGTCCTTTATTTTCTAGAACCTAAGGCTCCTGTGGAATACTTTTCATTCTCTCTTGGATTCCATCAAAATATTTAGGATCCTTCCCCTTGTGCCTCCCTTTATCTTGCGCATTAGTAGAGTTTGTCACCAAAATAGCTTGGTTTTTGGAAGTCTGGAGGACTCCCATTTGTACCAACTTTTCTTTCTCATGTATTAAGGACTTGACAAAGCTATCAAGTGAGGGCTTCTTCCAATTAGGAATGGATTCTCTTTCGGATAGGAAGGTAGAGACAAATACAGAATAATCAGAACCTAGTTTGCTGAGTACGGAGAGCACATGTTGCTCATCCTTTCTCTCTATTATGCACTGTCTGCATTGAAGTGCAAGAGACTTGAATTTCGTAAAGAATTGTTGCATGGTATTGAAATTGTTGGGTTGTAAGGCTATCAATTCTTTCTCCAAAATGTGTCCCTGGAACTCATCTTGCTTTCCAAACAAGACTTCAAGCTTCTCTCAAGATTCTCTGGGAGTCCTCAAACCTTCAAGGTGGAAGAGGAGGTCTATGGAGATGTGAGTACATAGAAATCCAAAAGCTACATCTAAGCAGTTCAGAAACTTGTTTTTCTTAGCTGGATGATGGGGTTTATCCTCCCTTCCCATTTTCATCTTGAACAAGCCCTTGTTGTGCAAGGAAACCTACATATTTTTCCTCCAATCAACATAGTTGAAGGGTGTTAGGATTCGAGGTGTGGAAGGTTGAGAATCCATCAATTCTCCTTCTGATCAGACAATATCTTCAATAAAACTACATAGCAATTGTAAGAATGCACTGCAAAAACAAAACCAATTCACACTATGTCAGAGTCAAACCTTCTCTCTCGACATGTACACTTTCTCAGGGTCTATCATGCCTGCACTGCCACTCTTAATGAATTCAGAGGAAGAAAGGAACTCTTTACGGAACTTCTGTGGAAACCCAGCTGCTTCTGGTGTTGATCCAGATAGAAACCAGTGGCCACCCACTTATTCCACCAGCTCAAAACAATTGTCCATTGTGGCAGTTTCCTACTTATTTTTCTACGGTTTTTTGGGTCGCAAACGTCTGTGGCCATTTTGAGGCCCTAAATGACGTTTTTTGGAAAATATTTCTTCCATGAATTAAAATGATTTGTAGTCATCAGTGAATTCCTTAGATATATTATTCCAACGAGTTATCGAGCACCCAAATTAGAGATTGTTTGCAAAAGTTAGAACCTTGGAAAGTTAACTATTCAACTTACCACCTTGGGGCCACAAAATTTACGATGGTTCATATTCTAGGGTTATGTTTTGGAATTTTTGGGTTCTCACCCTCGTCCTTATTATAAATAGGCCCCTTTGGCCTAATTTTGTATTTATCTTTGCACAAATGAGCGTAGCAGTCACATCTCTTCTCAAAGATAGCCACCATCGTTCTAGCTATTCTATTACAGTCTGTTCTATTTCCGCCATATAATGGAATATGTGGTTACTGTATCTCTTCTATCTTTTCAAAATGTCTGTGATTATGATTTTGTATATGTTCTCATTCAGTTTGTTCACACATAAATCTGGATCAGTGGTGTCATAGAAATCTGCTCTTTTATTGTTTCTCAACGCATGTTCCCGATGAGATCCAGGTATAGAGAGTTTGGTCTTGAACTAGTTTCACTTGATCACTCTCGTCATCCCAAATGGCCTCCCATGGCAGAAGAAAAGAGAGACGACGGAGTAGGAGATCCTATCAAGTCGTTGCTCAAGGAATCCCTTGAGCGATAGAGGAACGAGATGATGGATAGTTTCTCCCAAATCCTTCTACAAATTCCAGTAGCGGCAAGTCTTCAACAAGCATTCGGTTCAGGGATGAAACTCCATTCAAGGTACAATTTAACTTTGACATTCCTTTATTTGAAGGCCAAATCGATTCAGATTCCCTAGATAATTGGTTGAATGTTCTAGAAGGCTATTTCTCTTTCCACAATTTCTCTGACAAGGAAAAGATCACCTTTTCTCTCCTTAAGGTAGTCCCCCATGTCCAAAATTGGTGGGGTACTTATTGGGAGAAAAACTCATCAGACGAGTCTGGAATGTTTGAGATAAATCCCACTTGGGCCTCCTTCATTGATGATGTCAAGAAACAATATTACCCTGTGGGAAACTATGATGACCAATACACAAAATGGACCATTATGCGTCAAGAGAGGGACTAGACGGTGTCGGGGTACACCAACAACTTTCATACCTTGTGCACAAAGATAGGTATCAAGGACTTCAAGCGGCTCCTGATATTGAAATATCACAGTGGTATACATCAGTACATCCAAACTGAGATGGACTTCCTTGATATCTCATCACTTGGATCTGCCTATCAGTATGCTGCCAAAATCAAGGAGAAATTTTGGCAAAAGAACAAGTGAGACTTTGGACTTGCGAACCCATGGCGCAAGAAAGGCAAGGGAAACCTTGGCTTGCAAAACATAGGAAAAGGAAAGGACAACCAGTCCCCTCCACAAGAAAATACGGGGAAGTGACAAGGAATGGAAAGACAAAGGATGCCTAGAAGTGGTGTGAATTTCATAAAATCCCTTGGCGCAACATTGATCAATGTCGCTCAAAGCAGTCATTGGTGGTCGAGATCAAATATTTAGAATCATATCCCGATTCCAATTCAGAACCCAATGGCACATATGCAGACCATGGGAAGCAAATAATTGATGTAGACCTCACTACCATTGTTTCTATCGCACATATTCAAACAGAGGATCCTGAAGAGTCAGAGGCAGAGGAACACCTCTTTCACTCATAGATGTGAGTGAAGGGAATGCACCTACATTTTGTTGTTGACAATGGTGGCAAAAAGAACCTGATGTCAGTAGAATTCATCAAGATATTGGAGATTCTGACAACAACACACTCGCAACCCTACAACATCGGTTGGCTAAGCCAAGGACGAGGTATCTGCATTACTCAACAATGCCTCCTACCATATGGAATCAAGCCTTCCAAAGACAAGGTACTGTGTGCTGTGGCCCCATAATCTGATGTGCTTTTTGTTTTCTCATCCATCCAAATACCTCTACGATGTAATGCCATGCATTCAAGGTGCTCCTCCAAAAACAAATCATCCATATAGCAATTACAACCCTCTCGGGATGCCAAAGAAAAGCAGCCACTTCACTTTGGCAAATGTTACACCAGGAGATCAACTCAACACACAGTTCGAGATATGATACAGGATTTGATGCAAAGGATACCATTGCTTCCTAAGGAGGGAGGATTGATCCAGATGGAAATTGGTGGCCACCCACCTATTCCACTGGCTCAAAACAATTGTCCATTATGGCAGTTTCGTAGTTATGTTTCTACGATTTTTTGAGTCCCATATTTTTGGGGGCGTTTTGAGGCCCTAACTGAAATTTTTTAGGAAATATTACTTGAATGAATCTAAATGATTAGTATTCATCAGCGTAGTCCTCGGATATAATTTTCCAACATGTTATCGAGCACCCAAATCGGAGATCATATGCGAAAGTTATGACCCCGAGAAGTTGACTATTCAACTTACCACCTTGGGGATGCAAACTTTATGACGGTTCATCTTCTAGGGTTATGTTTTGGACTTTTGGGATTCTTTCCCTTGTCCTTATTATAAATAGGTCCCTTTGGCCTCTTTTTGTACTTAGCTTTGCATAGATGAGCGTAGCAGTCACATCTCTTCTTAGAGATAGCCTGTTCGAGTACACAGGGTACTCCCAAAAGACCGAACACCTTGAGAAACCGCTTCGCACAAATAGATCACAGATCAACACACTGATGTTTATCACATGGTTAAAACCCTCGAGAGAGAAACAGTCCATGGCCCCAGCCAAATAGCTACTTGGAGCAATTTATTATGTAAAAGAAAGAAAGTTACATGAGCTTCTCATAATCGATCAACTAGCCAAGGACCCTCTATACTCTTTAAATAGAGATCATGGACCAATCGGGTGTTAAGCCATGAATCAATGGTAGGTATGATCTAAGAGAAGTTGAACCGTCGGATCACTCTATGTCTAGAACATATCGTGACCGTCGGATTAGAATATTTACAAATGCATACTAATGCATACTAAAGAAACACACTTTTACCTAACAGATATATTACACAAGTTGATCTTAACTAACTCCTAAGTATCTAAATATCCTAACACCCCCCCTTAAGAACAACTTGGGATAGGATTGAAGGATTTAAAAAAGTGACACTATTAGGAGAAGGAAGGAGGCATTAGAGCCTATCCCCCCTTAAGGACACATTCCTTAACTCCTAACATAAACCGAAGTTTAGAAAACTTCGCTTCTGTAAGAGACTTGGTGAAGATGTCTGCAACTTGATCATCTATAGGGAAATATAGCACTTCAATAACACAATCATGAACAATATTTCTGATGAAGTGCATGTGTAGCTCAATATGTTTGCTACACTGATGTAGAACTAGATCTTCGACAAGCTTGATGGCACTTTGATTGTCGCACCAAAGTGGAGTAGGTTGTTGCTACTCGAATCCAAACTTTGAAAGGATCTGTCGAAGCCAAAAAGCTTCTTGAATGGCATTAACTGTGGCTCAATATTTTGCTTTTGTTGAAGAAAGAGAAAGAGCTTGTTGTTGCTTAAAAGCCTAAGTGACAGGTCTAGATCCCAGACTGAAAACATAACCTGCAGTAGACTTTCGATCATCAGTATTTTCGGCCCAATCTGAATCAGTGAAACCAACCAACAAAGGTTTCCCCCTTGTACTGTAATGAATCCCAAACTGAATTGTAACTTGAATATATCGAAGTATTATTTTTGTTGCTTTCCAGTGACTTTCATGAGGAGTTTGCCTATAATGGGCAACATGACCAACGGCAAAGGAAATGTTAGGACGGGAATGAGTCAAGTATAAAAGACTACCAACAAGCTGACGATAAAAGGTGCCATCTACTTCAGGGGAAGTACAAGTGGCAGAAAGTTTGACTCCAGACTGGAAGGGAGAAGGGGCTGGTTTACAATCTTCCATGTGGAAGTGACGAAGTAGGTCACAAGCATACTTAGATAGGGAAAGAAAGATTCCTTCTTTGGTTTGCAAGACTTGGAAACCAAAAAAATAATGCAAATGTCCTAAGTCTGACATTTCAAAATTTTGCTTAAGACTGGATTTCACATGGGTTATAAGTTTAGGGTCACTACCAGTAAGGATAATATCATCAACATAAAGAACAAGTATGATAAGATGGTTTCCTACTTTCTGGATATAGACATTGGGGTCAGAATGGCATCTAGAAAAACCATTGTCAAGGAGAAAGCTATCCATTTTGGCATACCAAGCTCTAGGAGCTTGCTTAAGGCCATATAAGGATTTCTTAAGGAGACAGACAAGGCTAGAGTTATCCTGAACATATCCAGGAGGTTGTTCCATGTAAATTTCCTCCTGTAAATCACCATGTAAAAAGGAAGACTTGACGTCCATTTGATGGACTTCCCAGTTATGTAAGGATGCAAGGGAAAGAACAAGGCGGATGGAATTCATTTTTTCGACAGGAGCAAAGGTTTCATTGTAGTCAATCCCTTCAACTTGGGAAAAACCATTGGCAACTAACCTTGCCTTAATTCTTTCAACACTTCCATATGATGCATACTTAGTTCTGTAGACCCATTTAAATCTGACAAGTTTTCTTCCTTTTGGAAGAGGAACAAGATCCCAAGTACCGTTTTCCATTAAGGAACGATATTCTTCATCCATAGCTGCATCCCAATCTAGATTTCCTGAAGCTTCTGCAAAAGTTTCTGGATCATGATTCTCAGAAACTTAAGCCAAAAGAGAAGAGGCTCGCTAAAAATAAGAACGTGTTTGACGTTGATCTCTAGGATCACCAGCAAGATCAACAGCTGCTTCACATGTTGAACGGACCCATCGAGGAAGTATTGGTGCTGGTGCAATTGGAGGAACATGAGCAGGCGGAGGTGGATTTTCATCCTCACTGTCATCATCAGAAATTGGAGTTGGAAACCTGTCAAGGAAGTTGAAAGAAGAAGAAGAAGGCACAATCGTCGAATTAGGCTTGCAGGCCAAAGATGGTACACCTGCCAAGTTAGGCTCGCAGGCCAAGATATTTTCATCAAATTTAATATCTCTTCTAATGATTATATCATGTGAATGGGGTTGAAGAAGTCTATAACCTTTTACATCTTCTAAATATCCAACAAATATGCACTTTTCACTTTTAGGCTGCAATGCTTTCCATTTTTCATCTGGAATGTGGGCCCATGCTTCACAACCAAACACACAAAAGTGACTTACATCTGGTTTAATTTTACTCCATGCTTCTTCCGGTGTTATACCTTGTAAAACTTTAGTGGGTGTGCGATTAACTATGTAATTTGCACAATTTATGGCCTCAGCCCAATATTGAAGACTTAGTCCCATAGATTGGATCATACAATTAGCCATTTCTTTTAAAGTGTGGTTCTTCCATTCAGCTACACCATTTTGTTGTGGTGTATATGGAACAGTGTGTTGTTGTTGGATTCCTTGTTCAGTGCAGAAAGTAGTGAACTTGTTGTTAACATATTCTCCTCCATTGCTAGAGCATACGTATTCTCTTATTAAGCTATTAACAGAGCATACATATTCCCATTTCTAACATATTCTCTCTCGTTCTCCGTGCTTGCCTTTTTCCTGCAAATCACAACAAAAACAAAAAACAAAAACAAAAACGTTTTCTGCACAATGAGGTTAGATCTTGGTTAGCTTACCCAGAAAGTCTATGTTTTCAAGTTTCCTCGCTATTTCTGATTTGCCATGATCGCACAAGGTGTACGACAAAGGGCATACATAGCCAAGAAGACAAGAAATACAACTTTCCCTTCCTGTTTCTGATTTGCCGCGATCGCGTAAGGTGCACGGAAAATAGCATACGCAGCTAGGGAAGGCAACAGTGTGAGACTGAAACAGTAAAGATCTAATAATAAAACTGATAAAATATGAGAGACTTAAAAAAAAAAAAAAATCCATCACTGTAACATTATACCTTCAGATTTGCTGAAATGGGTGTTTCTAGAACAACCAGAAATAGTTTTCAATGAAATGAAAACTATTTCCCAATGGAAACGACACTCTGGACGTAATGGAATAGCTCCCACAGGCCACAAATGTACATAAAATCCAGAACCAAAAACCCTTTCAAAGTTTCGGCAACACCGGTTCTAGATCTTGATCAAAACCGAAAGCGGCTCTTCATAAACGCTCTGATACCATGTTTGGGTACACAGGGTACTACCAAAAGACTGAACACCTTGAGAAACCGCTTCACACAAATAGATCATAGATCAACACACCGATGTTTGTCACGTGGTTAAAACCCTCGAGAGGGAAACAGTCCACGGCCCCATCCAAATAGCTACTTGGAGCAATTTATTATGCAAAAGAAAGAAAGTTACATGAGCTTCTCATAATCGATCAACTAGCCAAGGACCCTCCATGCTCTTTAAATAGAGATCATGGACCAATCGGGTGTTAAGCCACAGATCAATGGTAGGTATGATCTAAGAGAAGTTGAACCGTCGGATCACTCTATGTCTAGAACATATCGTGACCATTGGATTAGAATATTTACAAATGCATACTAATGCATACTAAAGAAACACACTTTTACCGAACGGATATATTACACAAGTTGATCTTAACTAACTCCTAAGTGTCTAAATATCCTAACATTGCCAACACTATTCTAGCTGTTGTATTGCAGTCTGTTATATTTGCGTCATTTAATAGAATTTGTGGTTATTGTATCTATGTTATCTTTGCAAAATTTCTATGATTATGATTATGTATCTGTTATTTCATTTTGTTCACACATAAATCTCGATCAGGTGTACAATGGAGAGTAAACAAACTTGAATCTTGTCTGAGGAGGATCTGATACCATGTTATAATTAATATGCCATTGATCTTCAAGAAATAAGTGTTATTAGATTCTTAATTATTTGTAGTGAAAAGGATTGAATAATACCCACTGAACAAAACAAATATCACAGGAAACAAACAAGAATCGCTCAATATAATTACGATATAAACTTCATTAATCCCAACAGTATACAACAGTGTTACATAAAGGAGAATTTGAATCATGAGATATGAATTCGAATATACCAACTTAAGACTAACTACAAGGATAACTAGAAGTGTCTAAATTGCTATCAGTTTTCAATAGGCTAACTCCAGATGTCTAATCCAGTCTCTCAATCAGTTACAATCAATCAAACTAGTTTAACTGTAGTGGTAGGTGAGAAGTAGGTGAGAAGTGGCACCTTCCCAAATTCAACCATGCATAACTGGTGCTAACTGAACTAGAGGATATCTAACTAAATCTAATTGAAGCATAACTAAGCTTGACTACTCCCAACTTCCAACAACCGAAGGAGGTTGGTGTTGGCACTCCCAGTGGCTCCTAAAATGTAGGGATTGGCCTAGGAGGTGCCTAAACTGATGAATGAAGGTGCATCCAGTTCTAGTTATCCTCTATCAGTGTTCCCCACACTCTAGTGACTGGTACATGTGCCACCATTAATCCAAGTGGACCCAATAATAACTAAATGACTCCCGAGTTAGGAAAATATAATCTAATAGATAGTTTGGACAAGGGAGGATTATAAATCCTAATAATTTGTATATTATTTATGATGTAGTATGTTGGTCTTCTGACGTCTCTTCGACCCAGGTTCAATCCCTTCTCTCTCTTGCACACAACAAAGCCCGAGATATCGACCTGACAGAGCAAATCCTAGTCGACCACACCTGCCACGCAGGTGAAATCTCACCTGAGATATATTTCTATGGGTAACTGCTAGAACAAGGTTTCTATAGTTGGGTGGGGGATTTCGCGTCCCTTGGCCTTTTTCCAAGGCACTCAACTGAAGCAGATGGATTATTTATGCTTACTACACATAGTTAGACTACGACCCATTTATTCCTTGTGTAATTAATATACAATAATCTAAGTGCATCATAGATACATCCAAGTTATATACGTGCAACTGATATATATATAAATTCATTCATAAGCAACTACATAAGTATTCATTCAAAGAAACATATAGACATGTGACTTAAACACATTCAACATTCACACATAAAAACATAGAATATAACGTGGAAACCCATCCGGGAAAAAACCACAAAGGTGCTCTTCATCTGGCATGAGAAACATATGGCACCTTTGGTCTTCGCACTAAGTTGTAGACTCTATTCTAGATATTCCTTGCTTATCTATACATACTTCTCTCTCCTCTCATGCTCTCTTATCGTCTATCGTTGGTCTTCCTCTACTCGACTATAGTACTGATCCGCATACATCCTAGATCGACTCAGTCTCTTCTACACTGCTATGCACTCGGCTGCAGATTCTCGACTCAATGCACTTAGCAAAACGTGAGAAAAACTAACAGACACAATACAATTAGAGTGTAACGAGGCTCAATGAGCTAAGGGGGACATGAGGCTCATGAAGCTAACAACAATGAGAAACTAACCCATATATAGCTTGGGTTCCTCCTTTTATAGACTCTTTAAATACTCTTTACATGTCGCTCTCTCAGCCAATTTCCTACACTCAGCTAACAAGTTGTATTTCATATTCTAGCGACACATTATAGTAGGCACTAACGACCTGACTTACAAAGATACCTTCATACATGCGACTTTCGTTGTCTCTAGCCAACCTCATACCCACGATCTTTTTGACATGTTTCTTTCTAATCGTTGCGTCATTGCACGTATTCTGACATGGCTCCACTACGTCGCCTTCTTTCTATGTTACATCATTTTCTTCTATCATAGCCTTTCTTTTGTTGCAACATCTTCTTCGCTCGCGGCTTATCTTCTTCAAATTCTTCTTTCGTTAACCCCTTCCTCTTTATCTTCCTTTATCGCACCTCATTCTCCTTCTTTTCCTTCATCTTCTCTTCCTTCCTTCTTTCCATCTTTGCCTCAGTCGCAACTCCTTTCTCTTCTTTCGCCTTAACTCTTTCTGTGAAGTAGAATTATAAGTGAATTCTTCTTACCTTTCCCTAGGCCCAACAGGACCCTAACACTCACCTTTGGATCATCTCGAGCCATGAAAATCTTATTCCTTCATTTGTTCACTTTTGCTAGCTTTTCCTTGAAAATCTTGTAATATTTTTGTTACTCTCTTTGCTTCCTGTTGTACTTCTTTTGTCTCCTTCTTCAATTGCGCCACAAGGTTGGAAATGATATGTTCCAACAATACCTTTTTTGTTGACTCTGTTGCTTCTCGCACCTTCTGATGTACAAGATGAATGATGTATGTAACTCTTTCGACTTCAGCGCGCATCTCTTCAACCTTATCTGCGCTTTGATGTTGTTTCACGTGCGACACTGTGACCTGTTGCAATATTTTCATCTATGTTGCCTTAGCCATTTTTTCTGCTTAAGTAAATTTTTGCATTGCATTGTTCATCCGGTTCACATTTGCTTCAAACCTTCGCAGCTTCTATATGAATTTATCTAACTCAGCATCATCTATGAGTGCTTACCAATCCTAGGAGACTTGGTTGACAACTTTAGCACACACTACTTCTGCCTCTTCAATCTTCTGCACAGCTTCCATTATTGCTTGCCTTCATTCCTCCAACACCTTAGGGGGTGTGCTCGATCTTACCCGTGCCTCCGACTCTGTGAATTTCCTTCGAAGGTATTTTTCTATTTCTCCAAGTCGAGCAACCTTGGCTTCTGGCACCGTTTCTTCTATTATTCCTTCCTCTGCAAAGTTCGTAAAAGAAATGGCTACTGCCTTATCGAGCCTATGGTTATTTTCTTCCTGTGTCTTCATCTTCTGCTCAGCCTCTTGTACTACTAGTTTCATCTTCTTAACAATCTTGTTTGTGGCCTTCACCTGCTTAACTAGTGCGCCTTCTCGTACTTTTATCTCTGTAACTACAGCACTCTGCATTGCATACAATTCATCCAATTCCATTAATGAGAATTCTATCGTTATCTGTCCTATCTCCTTGGCGACATCATTATCTGGCCACATCACACAGTACCTCGTCTAGGAAACAAAAAGCACATCAGATTATGGGAGGATTCTATAATGGGAGACCCTCCTCTAGATTCCTATCCAGGAATTGACCAAATTAAAGGCTATCTATGAGGTCAAAATATAGAAACTCTTTGGGACATCTCAAGTTGGAACACTGATAATTCAAAAACTTGGAAAAACTGGCATATTCCAAACTCCCCCCCTCAACTCAAGGATGAAAAAGAAACTTTGTTTTCCCTTTTGCAAGGGAAGTTGTCGATATCAAAGAAGATTAAGGATACCCGAGGTTGGGGAAACAAGACGGGAAACTACTCCACTTCTACTAGCTATAAGTGCATTAAGTCTTCCTTCCACATTCATGATGATCCAACAATATAGAAAAGCGTCTGGAAAGTTAAAATTCTTCCCCAAATAGAATTTTTTATCTGGACTTTGGCTCATAATTGGATCCTAACATGGGGAAACCTTATAAGAAAAGGATAGGAAGGTCCTACTATATTCCCTTTCTTCCTTACAAATGAGGAATCATCTGGACATCTGTTACTCTATTGCCCATTTGCAGAAGACGTATGGAAACATGTCCTTTTTGGTTGGGCTAGATCAGTGCAACTTCTTGAAAGCATCCACTCCCTCTTAATAAATTGAGAATCTCTCTGTCCATTTTCTAATCTAAAAAATGCTCTGGTTAAATCTTGTTGGTTGACTCTTCCTAAATTTATCTTCTCCCACTTTTATATGTATCAATAGTATGATTAAGAAGATCTTGGTGATTTTTCTATAGATCATAGTGTTGATGTAGATCTGAGGTTATTTGGATCACTTTTGTGGGCTTAAAACGTATATTAGGAGATCATATCTATGCATTATATATTATGGAAACATATTAATCTAGATCTATGTATCTACTAGGTGATCTCTTAAAAATAATGAACATATTTGTTTACAATACGTAAAGCTACAACTATCGCAATTACGACTTGAAACTAGAGACATGATGCATATTTGTCATAAGTAAACACATCAATCCATTTTATCTTACAACAAAGCATACTAAATTTGAAATAATAGATCTGAAAACACAAAGAGAGTTGCACGACCTTGCTTGCCTTTGTGATGTAGCTTAGGTGCACCATCTATTCTTCTTTTTCTCTATGCATCTTAACACTTTAATATCAAAATATTATTCCATTTGGCTTCTTGTGTTAAACCTATTGTATAGACCACTACCATGGAGGAGCTATTAGGACCTGAAGACTAAAGGAGATCCGATATCGTGTTAAAACAATAGAGAAAGAAGACACAACACAAGAACTTGGTAGAAAAGGCTTAATATATTCTCAACAATCATATTCATCCAATGATATCAATATATAATACATGGATGTAACAACCTCTAGATCTAAATTTCACTAACAACTCCTAGGTGGATAATAACAACACCTCATGAAGAGATAAGGATAAGAACTTGTAAGAGGTGATCTATGACATTGTGATTGTCTAAGGACTCATATTTTAACACACAATGAATTTGAATTGAAATAAGTTATGGACCATTGAATGACATATACCAAAAGCATATCGTGAAACATAATACATTTCTACTCCACATAGACAATGTTCAACTAAAATACAAATATGTACCAATGAATCACTCCATGCACCTCACAAAGCCACAAAATCAAATAATTCACATGTCATGCCTATGCCTAGTTCAAATAAAAATAAAATAGGACAATTTATTAATCTAACGTCAAAGTGTTGTAAAATAACAATAATATGATTAATTAAATATGTAATTCAAATTTGGTTCTCAACACAATATAAATCGCTATAAATGATAGGGCCCAACATTCCTTGGTGTTCTTACCAACACTGAGTGGTGCACCAGTATTCATTTGTGCACTAGATATCATGGGAAATTCATGTACATAATGTTAGACTTGTTTGTTGCACACTGAAGGTTATGGTGCAGCATGCATGATGCATCATAAATGTATTGGTGCATCAAAGACTAAAAAAAATCATATGTTAAGTTAATGTTTCTAAAGAAATTGTATTATATGGGAGCACTGGAACTGGTGTGATATGTACAAGCAATGTGACTAACCTATGCATCTTATTTAGACATCGTATGTCAATATAAACAACTATGGTGATGACCCCCATAATTGTTTCAAAGGATGTACATTGCTTTTAAGCTTACCTTGCACCATTGGCAATGTATTTATACACATATTAGTGCATTGAGGAGTGTGGGAAATTCTAAGGTGCAGTTACAATGCATTAGAGCACCAACTACTAATGTGGCCTTTAAGGACACCAATGGATACATAAAGAAAACAATCAAATCAAGGCCAAATTCTAAATTTTAATCCATTGAAAATATAAATTAAGAGATACCACATAATTGACCTTATTTCTTCTCTTCTAAGAAGGCATGGTTTCCATATAGAGAAAAAATGGTATCGTTTGGAAAATTCTAAAGTGCATCATGGATGTGAAGGAATCAAGGAACCATGGAATCTGGTTGCACTAGACAATGGGGCAATTGTAGAGGATGGTGAGCATTAGTGCTTACAAGGGTGTGAACCAATGAATGAATGGTATAAATGAATTTTTTAGTATGTTATCTTTTTATTTAACCTATCATGGTGCACCTCATGTCCTGGCCCACTGGTGCGTTGTAGATATTAGGTGCACCTATATTTTTAAATATTCAAACTTACATTGGTGTGCTTGGTATTGTTATGCACTCGTGCACTTGAAATATTTATAGTGCATTCACATGAGTTTTTGAAAAAATGCCCATATTTTTAAAAATATGTTAACCTACAATGGTGTGTGTGCAAGTGTTATACACTAGTCACCCACATTTTCCAGGAATTCAATACAAAGGTGGTTTAGCCTTCAAACAAAGTTTTGGCATTACAAGAGGGGGTCCTCATAGTTAAAAAATATAAAGTTGGGAGCTTTGGTTCCATACTCATGAAGAACCTAATTTTAATATGTTAGTAATTGTAGTACTATATGTTTCTTTTTGCATGAGTTGTGACTCTTTTTTTTGGTGGATTCATAGGACCAAGTATGCCATACTATGTCTTCAAAAAGGATTTGAAGGAAGATTGTAATAAGCTAACCTCTAGGGTAGACTAAAGTCAATTTAAGGTATCTTTTTGTGTTAGAAGGAAAATTATAATGTATATTTTGATTCCCCCTAATAAATATATATTAAAATTTTTGGAAAAGTATTATGCAATGGTGCGTTTATTTCTTTAAGATAAACTAAACAATTTTTAAAATGATGTATTTTTAAAAGTATTTGAATATAATGATTAATATTTCATAAAATATTTTAATTTGATTTGAAGTGCGTGGTAGGGTACACATTAGTGGAGTTCAATAGAACTAGTGCACTGCAAAGGTTTTTTTGAGAAAATGACTGATATTTTTAGTTAAATATTTTGACCAACATTGGTGCCTGTGGAACAACTACACATGTGTGTGTTGTATTAAAGTGCATTGGTGTGTCTATATGGTATAAGCACACCAAAAAAAGCATTCACTAAAACTCTTGCCACCTTCCTCCACTTAAAAAGGACAAGGTAGAAGTGTTTCCACCCAAAAAACTCTGCTAATTGGTGTTTTCCTTGTAATGTCCTTATTACATGATTTCTTACCCCTCAATGAATAGTGACATAAAAACATAGGATCGGAGGTATGGAGCTTGTCCTCTCTTTGATGTTATAAGGAGGATTATGGAATTATCAGTGAAGTACGAGCTTATCCTAAAACCAAAGTAGTAATTTCAACCAAATATCTTATTTCTCTTTGCCAACAACTTTACTCAAACTAAAGAAATTTCAACAACTCTATTAAAAATATTTAACATAGTAATTATACTTAAATTTATCAAGTAAATTACAATTGTATTAAAATATATCAATTCCCTTGGTATTTGCTTTAATTATTAAAACACTAAAAAAAATAGTGCAAGAAAATATAGTCATCTCTTAATCATGGAATACAACATAACAATTTCAAAACACCATGCATGGTTTCTACTAGGCGCATCTTATGTATCTTGAACCCTTCTACCAATTATAATTACTTGCACTCTAATTGTAACATCATATATCAACACATCACAATGAATTTTAATTTACATAATTGTTTTTCCCTTCTACCAATTATAATTACTTGCACTTTAATTTTAACATCATATATCAACAAATCACTAATTTACATAATTGTTTTTCACCTCTTCATTAGTGTGGTGGTCTCCATGGGTGGCCCACCACAATGGCACCTTATGGTCATTGACTTCAAACTATTTAATAATGTAATGGACAAAACTCATCCTCAAAAAAACCCATAATATAATCCAAAATTAAGTCATACTATTCTTCATGTCTCGCTTTTATGAACAAATATTCCCAAAAAGGCCACCCTCCCCTTGAAAGGTCCCTTGAAAAAATCCATTTGTTTTACTTAGTATATTTTCTTATTCCATGCATTCTTCTATCCATGCACTATTCTTTTGTCAATTCTCCACTTAAGGGCTTCTAAGAATTCTTCAAAAAGTTACAATCCTATATCCAACAACTTTTTTATTAATGGGATGTACACAAGTGGTTCTTTCAAGACAGGATTGGGTGTCACAAGAGCTTATTTATGGATCAAACGCATTCAATGGATAAGCTTATCACATAAAAGTGCAATGTTATTTTTGGGTAGGAATGTAGTTAAAAAAAATGGTAAATAACCATCTTCATTTGTATAGTTATTTTAAAATGGTTGTTTGTGTAATCATGGTTTTGAAAGATATGTTACACAAAAGATATTTTAATGGTTATGGATAATATATAATGGTATGCAATGTTGGACGATTCAACCACAAACCATAAGCAAATAGAAAGATAGGATAAAAGAGAGAAAGGGAAGGATGAGGCACTACAAAGACATGAGCTGCGCAATTTTGAGTCTAGATAACATTAAACACATGACAACATGGAGAAGCAACCATTGATTGAGGGTGAAGGGAATATTATATATAGTTTAATACTTAATAGTTTATCCATTTTAAAACATTGAAATAAGATGAGTAGTTTGCATGCATAATAGGTACTTTAAGGGAATCTATGGGAATCTTCTCTAAAATGTCAAAAAAACATGCTCAACAACAATTTTTAAGAGAATCTTCAGAGCCCTTGTTTTCTTTAATTTTTAAGTGTTGCAAGCAAAACAAGACACTTCAGAAAACTAGGAGGAAAACACATTTAAACATCAAATTTCAGTAGAATCTTAAAAACCAACATGTCTATTTATTATTATTTAAACAACAGCAGCAACAACTATTACTGCTATATAAAAAATTAATTATTTTACAAATATTTAATGTGATTTTATGCACTAAAACATCACGCTTCAAAATAACTACTTTTAAAATAATTAAAAAATACAATAAATAAATATGTAAAAAATGTAATTTTAAAATGCTCAAAATTTCTATTACAAGATAAAATAGTCATAATAAATAATTCATACACTTAAATAAAACAAAAGTACAAGAGTCATGAAACTCGAATAATTCCTTTTCTCGATGTTCTTTCTCATAAATAAGAGTGCAACTTAAATAAATAAACAAATAAAAAATTAAATCTTTCAAACCATTTTCTAGCCCCGTTGAGGCAAATGAATCAAGTGGTGGTTGCAACGATTACGAGGGTTGATGAAAGGAGGCAGAGGATGGATGAGGCGTGGACATGTTTGATGGGTGGTGAGTTGATTCAGTGGATTAACTCTCCACCCATCCACCACCTCTTCCATCCCTCCAATAAGTTTTTGACACAACATATTTCCTAATGATTGGCATAATGTTTCATTCTGACCTTGGAATTGAGTGATTCTTATCTCAATATATTTAACCTTGGAATTGAGTGATTCTTATCTCAATATATCTCTACAAGTTTTTAGGTAAAGAAATAAATACTAGGATTTTACTTTTTTATTTTGGAAATGTGTACAATTGAGTGATAGAGAAAGTTGACAACAACGTCGTATTTTTCATCAAAATATTTCCAATGATATAACAACGTTATGTAAAAAATCCAGGAGGGGTGGAGGTGGTAACATTTCAAGAGGGGTGGGCCGTGGAGGTGGTGGAGTAAGCCCATCCCTACACCCCTCCTACCTTCTTCCCCCCCAAAAAAATCAGTGTTTTATGTTTGCAAGTCATTTCCAAATTATATAAAATCATAAACTTACAACAAAACAACAAACCAAGTTTTAAAAAACCTTCCAATGGTCCAAACAACATTCAAATTCATGTTTCGAAAAAAAACTACAATTAAATTTCTAAAACTAATAACAAAAAGGAATGCCTTGTAAGATGGTCTAATGTTATGGTGGAGGTGTGGAGAGTAGACTCTCCACCCCTTTCTTTTCTACCTTACTTTCCCCACCCACTACTTCCACCACTTGCCTCCACCACTATCACTTGATTTACTGGATTGAATAACCTTTAGTTGGGGTTGAAAAGTTCTTTTTATTGTTTTTCTTAATATATAATAATTTTATTTATTATTTTGACAAATGTCTAAAAAAACATATTTCAAATCATTTCGGAAATTCCTTACTGTAACACATATAAAAGCTTACATATAATCTGTAGCTTGAGTTTCCCACCCACTACTTCCACCACCACCACTTGATTTACTGGATTGAATGACCTTCAAGTGGGGTTAAAAGTTTGTATATTGTTTTTCTTATATATATTAATTATTTATTATTTTCATAAATACCTAAAAACACATATTTTAAATCATTTTAAAAGTTCCTTACTGTAACACATAAACTGTAGCTTGGGTGGTTTGTCAAATTTCCCGCATAACAAAAACAAATAAATGACTCTGGATCACATTTGAAACATACACTATTCTTTCTTAATAGTGAAATCATGCATAAGTCATTGTGATTAAGTACTATGGCTAACTTGGTTTTATTAGCACACTTAATGGTTGGACTTATCTTTACTTCCTAGTATTCACTTATTGGTTAACAAAGTGGAAAGAGAGTTCACGTATTAATAAAGAGAACAAGGAGCAAGAAATTCATTAATTATATCAACCACTCGGATAGTCATCAGCCTAGTGACATTACTAGTACGGTCAAAACATATGTGACTTTTGTTATGGTTAGCATGTTCAGCTTTAACAAATTTGGAGGTGCAGTCATGATCAGTGTCTGTGATATATTATTTTTATATGTTTTTTTTTTATGGATCAACCATTTTAGCCTTTGTAGAATGTTTCATGTAACACCTTCATGAAGGAAAGAACAATTCGGTCATTCCCACTGTTGAAAATGCTTGTAAAGTTGATGGAAATTTTGAAAATGGTTTTGGTATTCTTTTACATTAAAATTTCAAACATACTTTGGAAAACGAATAAATGATGTAATGATCAACTTAAAATTAGAATTAAATTTTAAATAGTACTAAACTAATTATTCATGACAAGAAACAATGTGACAAGTTTCTCAAATTAGGGCCTCAGGTAGCGAGTAATTACATATTTGACACTTGAGATAATTATTCATGACAGGAAACAATGTGACGAGTTTCTCAAATTAGGGCCTCAGGTAGCGAGTAATTACATATTTGACACTTGAGAAAACTGAGAGAGATTTATATCGGGTAAGTTGTTTGGTCCCTTCGGCACTTTTGTCTTGTGCAGAAGATGGTGGGTTCGGTTTCTTAGATGTGTACACGAGAAGATTCTGCCAGAAAAATGACTAGGAAGATGTAATGAAGGAGATGACCCTCGGAATTATCTATCACTTGTAATTATGCTGAATTAAACTTTGAAGCTTCAATCCAAGGCATCAGAAAATCTTCTGAAAATTGGTTTAAATAAAAACCAAGATTTTAAAAGAGACTCAAAAATAACCATAGATCACAATGGAAATAGTTGAACCTTATCCTGGAAATTGCTAGATAGCCACAACATTTAGAAGTTTCTCAAGTTCATACATGTCAAACAGGACCGCAGCAAGTTAGCCAATTGTTTTACCAACAAATTCAGACACCAAAGATGATAACATCATATCCTGGGGAAAAAATGGAAAGCCTCCTCTGAATATATCCAAACTTTTGTACCTCATCACTGGATGACCAACCCCCTGGACTGGGCCAACTCCCTGTAATGAATACATTTATGAAGCTCCTTAATTGTCAATATCTCATAACTCTGTAAGGCTTCTCAATCATTCTCCTATCAAGCATGGATTTGGTAGGACAAATTCCAACTAGAATGATGGTATAGACCCACCAGATAATCCCTACACCACTTGGATGGATTAAATGCACTCGAGTCTACAAAATCACATGAAGGATGGGAGATCGCTACCTATGTGCCTACTGCTTCTCATTCCGTCTGCTCATGTCTTCTATGGCAGAATTCTCTCCATAGGGCAGGAGAGAGCGTCTGAGGACCCAATGCTTTCCTGCTGTAAGGAGTAATCATCCTGAGAACCCATTTCATTTGCATTAATGGCAGGTTTACTCATTTCATGGCCCAAAAAGGCTACAGACCACATAACCCCGACTTTGGCTCAGACCCTCAGCCATAGTGTTGTATCAAATGAAAGGATTCTAGCAACCCTTTATCAACTGGTGATTTGGCAGCCTCACTACAGGTCAATCGTGAGCATAAACTAATGGGTTTCCTAGACTGTGTAACCTTTCAGCCATAACAAAACTTATTTACCATATAAGGAATGATAATCATTACGTCCATTTGCAAATTAGAGTTCTTCCCATGGAGTGGCAAGTTTTTTTGTCCAGGATCCATTTCCATTAGTTCTGCCCCACCAATATGGCATGAGTTCAAGGGATGAGGTCACGTGCAAATCCTGGGCAGTTTTGGTAAAATAAATACCCTAGGCCTGGCTTCTAAGCAAAGGAAGTCTTTAGCGCAGCTCCTCATAGCATATTTCTTAAAGCAAATCCAACAACCAAAAAAAGTTCTTTGCTCACAAATATTAATGAAAAACAAAAAGTAGAATCTTAAAACATAAAAAATACATCAATTTTTAAATACCATTTTAAATGATAACATTCCCTTTGAAGCATGTCCATTTTGGAAATTGGTATCTTAAAAATAATATTTCCAACTCTCTTGATGAAAGAGTTTGACAATTATGCCAACTTTGCAGTTAACATGGTAGCTATCATCAAGACACCAAAGCATACTATTCCCTTTTGCTAAATGTATCAGCACTCGATTGATTATTGAACTTTTGTAACCACAGTTTGGGATACAGTTTTGGTAGACTCTGGTCAAGATTCCATGTGCATACATATATTGGCATTCTCATTACAAAACAATATAAGAAATGATTGTGTTGGTATTTGGACAGATCATAGGCCAAATTGCTGTTTTTATTGTCAGAACATGATCAAGAAAGATGGTGAAGGACAAAAAACTAAATTTCAAAAAAAATATAATCAGGTACATTAACAGACCTGTTGTGCCCCTTGAGTTTCCCTTTCATCCTGCTAAAAGCAGGCTAAACTTCCATTCGAGCATAGAATCACCTCGAAATATCATAAATAAACCCTCCAATACTTCAAATACAACTTGGCTCTAAAACAACCCAGGTTAACAAATGCAATGAATGACATTTTATTTTAAATTTATCCATATCCAGTTGCTAAATATTGACAGCTTTAGTTTTAAAAAATATTGTTCCCAACCTTCCCTCAGAAAGTGGTTGCACCCCTTCCCAGATTTACAAGGAACAGAACAGCTGCTAAAAGATCTTCCCAAAATTTGGTAACTACCAGTTTGAAAGCAATAGAATGAAGCCTTTTAGAACCATACAGCATACATGATTCAAACACATGAAAATCTTAGAGACAAAAACCGACAATGATCTCTAACAAGGACAATGTGCCCTCAAATTATTGATGTTTAGTGAAGTAACTTTTTACAGGCTTTTTGATTTGAGGAGATCACATACAACTTGTAATTTGCTGTCAACTTTCAAGTTGATCGGCTACTTTGAAGAAGAGGATCAGAAAGCTCCATCTCAGCTGAATTGTTATTTTCATCTCTGTCAGCTCCCATGTAAGTTCCAAGCATACCAATTGGAAGCCACTGCAAAGGCCAACATGCATGTCGCGTTTTTCTAAGATTCTGCTGCTCATCCCCACCATCTAGCTCTTCTAACTGTCTAGTCAATTCCTCTATCCTTGCCCTTAGACGAGAAGATCTCGCATCTGCCAAATGCAATGATTTTTCTGCTGTATCACGGGCAGCCATAGCAGCAGCTGCCATTTCTTCTTTAGACTTTAATTTGTTATTTGCTTCATCCAAAGATTGTTTCGTCTCTTCCAGCTCTCGCCTCAGTTTTGTTATCTGTAAACATAAACAATTTATAACTACCGTTTCAAAAAATTCATCAACACCTTCCTAGGTGTCAGTCACTGGAAGACTCCCCTCACAGAACCATTTTCAATTATCCATACCCTATTTATATATAAACTCTGCTTTGGCCGATTAAACAATGCAGTGAAAACACAGGCATGCACAGTAGTGCCAGTCTTGAACTGCAGATCAGCTCTTGGTAAGAGATATATCTTGACTTTTACATGCTATATCAATAATAAATTTATCAAAATTCATAACTGTAATTCAAATATTATCCAATTCTGAAATCCACCAATAAATGATGCTAATAATGGATTAATTACAACTTGTATAATGTTCTCCAACAATCCATTTTTTGCAATAACATCCTGTGTTTTAAGTGTGTCCATCAAAGGTTTCCCAAAATATATGCTGCAACCAATCAAGCTATGCGGCCGACCACTGTTGTTTTGTCCCTAAAGGGTGCAATACCACATCATCAATTTCAAGCCTTGAAGACAAAGGGAACTATGTTGAAGTTCTACAGGCTGCAATCTATCAAGAGAAATGGGTGGCATTCTAGGGTTTGGACTCTGAAATATATCAAATTGGTGTAGCAGAAAATAGTGCAAGTGGGTGGTAAAGGGAATGCCATTTCCCTTTTTCTAAACCTTGAAAGGAAAAATGGTCAGATCAAATGAAAATTAAACATTAAATGTCATTAATGTCAGCTACATTTACAATAATTTTAATTTTAATATGTATTTGACATAGTTAATGTAACACTTGCCCAAGAATAACTCTGCTTGGATGTACCCCTGTCCCCTTTTCAAATATAACCGAGACAAAATAACAAAAGCTTGATTGACGACTTCAAGATGGAGTAAGCAGATTTTCTAAAATGCATATTATTGAAACATGATGAACACAGAGCAACAAATATCATAATCAATGTCTTTTATAAAGCAACATCAAGTAGAACATATAGGCTATTAACATCGTAATTATCGGAAAACCAGACCGGTCATCGAACCAAACCAAAACCAAAAATATTAAAATAAATTAATTAAAAAAACGGACCAAAAAACCATTCAACCAAAAAATATATAAAATATTCAAATTTTGAAAAAAAACATATATATTCAGTGTTCACATGCATCCAAACCATTATACACAAATATGCAAAGTTTCTGATATATATAGCAAGGGTGCATATAACTAGAATATGCATTGAGTGCAATCAATATCTGACCCAAAATACATAAGACAAAGAGGCTATAAATGGCCTCTAGAGTCCCAAAAACTTCATGCCACAACAAATAACTACATATAATCAAAATCATTGCCTATATCAATGTTACCAAAATCAAAATCAGCAAAAAATCAACGAGGAAAAAGAGTAAGTTTTGAAACGGATCAGAAAAAAAATTTGGCAAATACAAAAAATAAAATATACACATATTTTGAATTAAAAAAAACACATTTTTCATTGATATTCAAAGTAGCCATGTCCATATACTGCAAGATATCAATAGATGTCCAAATTATATCAATTCTCATCCATATGATGAGTCCTGATAGACAAATCATTGCCTATACCGAGATCCTATTCATCAATAGCACCCTATGCCCCCCTCCTCTAGGTTCTAGCCCTTGCCTTCTACTTCGAATCTCGAAGTTGATCCTCCAAGGACATTAGTCAACACCCTACAATTTCGATGAAGCTTGCTAATCCAAGCTTGAAAATAAGGTAGAATTAGAAAAAGTTTCCCATGCTTCATAAGTGATTCTGCTTGATTGAAGGATACATTTTTATTAAGGTCGTGACAAAGGAGTTCAACAATCAGCACCACCAACATCAAGGTACATAGAGAGGTTGATGTGCTTGATTAAATGCCAATACCTTACCCTCATACATGATAGAATCCAATGGAAACATTGCAATCCTGAAATCCTGAAAAAAGTTAAGTCTGTTGAATTCTGAATGGGATCTAAAATTCCACTTTTTGCATATGAACTCCGATGAGGTTCAAACCACTCTCAAGCATCCTGAACCTATTAATGGAAATGTTAAACACTTTTCCTGGGCACGCAATTCAAAAAATCGAAGCTTTAAATCACAAGTCAAAGAAAAACATGAGTTTGACCTGCAATTGACCAAACTCAATCAACCCAAGTTTGACTCAACCCAAACCGAATTAGCTCATTTTGAGGGGGATCCAAGTCAAACTCACGATTTCCGAGTTTGACTCACGATTCCTGTTACACTAGCCTATATAAGGATCCTATTCAGCAGTAGCAGCCCGTGCCCCCCTCATCCTACAACAAATAACTACATATCATCAAAATCATTGCCTATATAGGGATCCTATTCATGAATAGCACTCTGTGCCCTCCTCTAGGCTCTGGCCCTTACCTCTACCAGGAATCTCGAAGTTAATCCTCCAAGGACATGTGAAGACCTTACAATTTTGATGGAACCTCCTAATCCAAGTGTTAAACTAAGGTAGAAAAAACATCCCATGCTTAATAAGTGATCCTGCTTAATTCAAGGGTACATTTTTTTAAGGTCGTGACAAAGTTTAACAATCAGCACCACCAACATCAAGGTACATAGAGATGTTGATGTGCTTGATTAAATGCCAATCCCATACCTCATACATGATAGAATCCTGTGGTTAAATCCTGAAATCCTATAAACTGTTAAGTCTGTTGAATTCTGAATGGGATTTAAAATTCTACTTTTTGCTTATGAGGTCCAATAAGGTTGGAACCACTCTCAATTATTCCGACACAATTAATGATGATGTTAAAATTTTAAGTGGCATTCTACTTATCGTTCAATTTCTATCATTTTGCATTCTCCTTATTTTTCATTTTCTATCCTTTTACTTTAAGAATTTAAGATTACCATTTAATGCCACTGATGATTACTAGGGTTTACCTTCTTTTATAGAAATTTCATGTCCAAAGCCATGGTGTACAGACTTGTACAAAACTGGCAGGTTCAGGCATTTATGGCTGGTTCCGTATGGAAACGGCCATCTCTGACCCAAAACACTGACCCAGACCAGAAAATGCCCAAACCAGTTGGACCGCCCCGTTTTGCTTGTTCCAGTCAAGTTCCAACAACACTGATTAGCATAGAGTTTCACTTAAGGCATTTTCCTTGTTCAGAAAACTTGTTCCAACTGAATTGACGCTACTTTCCCACAGAACAATACATAGGATGTATGTTTGAACTTTGCACCCAGGAACGAGAAATGCTGTGCTTTAATGGAGATTTTGTTTTGTTAGAAAGACAGCACAGGACAGCAAGATTATGACAAAGAAAAAACGATAAAGAACCAACATCAGCATGAGCCTAAATGCTCTACCAACAGGGAAAGGGTGAAAATCCAAACATTCAAGAAATTTGTAACCCAGGCATAGCAACAAAGAAAGAGGTGAGAAATCAACAAAATATGAAATACCTTAGAATAACAGGCAATCATACGCAGAGACAGTTTACATAAATACCCCAGACTAAATCTCAATTAGGAAACTTAATGCTGTATCCTAAAATACCTAGCAAAATTACTTGAATTGTGGGCACAATCAGAATCAGCAGAAGAATCTGGTGCAGGTGGCACTCTTCCCAAAATTAGGAATCAGAACCCTAACCCTAATTTTTCATAGGTATATATTCTACTCAAACGACATCTCCTATTGATACCATTCCAAGCATATTTTACTTTATATATATATAATAATGTAATATTCAATTCTATAAACATTTAATATAATAGATATAGTTTTATATTAATATATATAATATATGTTTATAACTTCATAATAACCTATATTATCTAAAGTCTAGAACTATAAGATAACCATTAAAAGTGTTGAAACTGTAATATATATTTTTTTACTGAAAAAACCAGTAACTAGGCCAGGCTAGTACTTGCGTGATATGGGGTCAATTCCGGTCGGCTACCACTATAACCTCCAGATGTAAAGACACTACCTCACATGCAGTAGACAGGACGGCATGGTTTGAACCAGCAACATCGCAAGGAGCGCCTTAACAGTGCACCCTATCGTCGTCTGATCTACACCCCAGCCTCCAATGGGATTGAAACTGTAATGTTATATAACTTTAACATAAAATAAAAAATCATTGCAAATTTCGTCCATTCATAAGGCTATACATAATCTGGTGCACTGGATATTCATTGAACCCACAGTCATTCCTTCCAACTCAATCACAGGCAAGGTGGAGAAAAAGAAATTCATCATACAATTTTATACTGTGCAAACCTTTGTAACCATCTGGTTTCCCAAATGCACTAGAAGTATATAAACAAGTAGGCAGTCAAAAGTTATTGCCACGCATCCACTCCCTAACTGCTGCATTCCATAAACAGGGCATGTCTCAATGCCACAATGGCAAATGAAATAGAGAACTGGCAGATGCCAGAAACCCAATTTCCAAGAACGACGAGTGCTGTGAGCTATCGAGGTACCTACCATAGCACTAAATGGTTTTAAAACATATGGTCCATTTCAATAGACTGGCACTTTCAGTCCATAGCTGCTGGTGCTGTGATGCAACAAACAGCTGGTGCTGTGATTCAACAAATTCAAATTCAATGATGTGCAGAGGCACCCATTCCGTCATGCACAGAGGCACAGTTAAATGCTAATACAGTTAAAAAACAGCAGCTTCCATTGAACCTATCCAGACTCCACACCCAGACAGACCTGAAACAGATCTGATTTAAGAAATGGCATTCTAGCAAATCCAATCCAGATCAGTGACTCCACATTTCCAATGAGACTCCAGTGCGGGTGTAGGTATGCCTAGGGGCAACTTTGGTAAGTCTGATACCTAGAAATCACTGCTGTAATCAGCACAGAGAGGAATGCTTAGAAAATGTAAGAATGTCAAAATACCTCTTCTTGGAACTCCTCCATGACAGCTTTTCCAGCCGCTGCTTCTTGTTCAGCAGCCTCCCTCCACCTGCCTATTTCTTCCTCTGCTGCTGCAATGTCCATCATGAGACCTTCAACCTTAAAACACAGAAAACATGGCCAATAAAAACCTTAATTCTGAATGAAACATTCTATTTATAAATTCCATAATAAAATGTGTATCCTTGTTCAACCTGAAAGGAAACTTAGATCAGAAATGAAAGATTCTGCACATAAATTTCAAGAAATCAAAGCAGTTCCAGAATAAGATGGCATTAAAAGATTTATTAGCAATAAATTACATTTTCAGATGCCGCCCTCTCCTTTTCCTCAAGTTCTTGTATGTGTAGTGTTTTCTCAGCCAGATCTTTGGTTTGAGTCTCAGAAAGTCTTCTTAGATGCTCTAGTTCTGCCCTGAATTTGGCATAACATAGAAATAAAAAAGGAATGCATAGTAAGCCAACTCTATAATATCAAAACATTATGCAACAGTTTAAGTTTATAAAATAAATTGGTAATAGAACAGAATAAATGCATTCTTTCACAGACATTAAATGGTTTGTTGCTCTAGTTCTGCACTTCACACACATCTTAGTTAGTTATAGGACCATACCTTAATGTTTCCAGTGTGCGTTGTAATTCTGCAATTTCAAGCCGTGATGTTTTCATTATGTTCCCCAAGGCAGAGGCCTATGAGAAGTAAACAAATACAAAGTTCATTGAAGAATTTAAAGTTTAAACTGTGACAATTTATACATTTAAGAAACATAGTTTATAAACAAACATCACAACACACTTGAAAGATAAGTATCCATACCAGACCAAAACCATCTTCTCCTCCTTTTCTTCCATTAATAGATACAATGTCTGGATCCCCCGCAAGGGAACCGGCCCTGAAATCCAATCCAGTATTCTGAAGACTCCTTTCTGCAACATCTAAAGTAGTACCATTACTTTGAGGCAAATCTATTTGATTTTCACCATTGCTCTCTGGCAATTCCTTAAAGCCCTTTTCAGCTCCCTCTTTCTCTCCCATGGCACTTCGAAGCAAAGCACTGATGTCCCTTTTCTCTGCTACTAAACAGAAAATATTATCTTCTAACTCTTCCTTTTCTTTATTCCTTTTTTCTTGATCTATAATTATTTTTTTCTCTGCCACTGTAGCTAGCTCTGACACAAACATTGCTCCAGCCAATGAAGCCACCAGATCCTTGTCAATATCAAGGTCTTGTGACACAAACAAAGGTTCAGAAAACTCTGATTGATCATATGCAGAACCATCAATCTTCTTAATAATGTTCTGTAGGCATTCCTGTGCTTTAAAAATGTGATTCAACTGATCAGATACTATAGGCTTCTGTTTTTCTATCTTTAGTTCTACATTTTTCAACCTCTCTTCTGTTTCATTAGCAATTGTCTTCAATGTGTGGTTTTTTTTCTCTTCCTGATCAACCTTTTCTGACATTTCTGATTCCAACTCTGAGATGCGACCATCTTTGGCAAGGACTAGCTTTTGTAAATTGTCTGACTCAATACACTTGCTTCCCAGTTCTTCTCTAAGACTGGTAATTGTAGCCTCTAATTGGGACACTTCTATAGCAATCTGATAGCTCCTCTGCTCCATCTGCTCACGGACATCATTTCTTCCTTTCGTAATAATTTCATTTTGCCTAAGGAGTTCTTCAACTATTTCCTCTGCTCTCTTGGTTGCTCCATAGGCAATGGCAGCCAAGCCCGAATGTTTTGAACTCCTTGGAAGCCCAGCACCAAAGCTCTTAATGGCACTAACTCTGCTAGTAATTTTTTCAGTACTATTGATCAGCATTTGAGCTGCTGCTTCAATTTCTGACCTTGACGACTCTCGTGCTTTAGTTGCTTCCTCCTTCAGACGATTAATCTCATCCTTCTGTCTTGCAAGATCATTTCGTTGCCGCAAAATATCATCTCTTTGCTTAATCGCATCCTCTTTCAATCTTAAAGCTTCATCTAACTGTTGTGCAATTACTTCTTTTCCTCGGCAAGCTTCCTCCTTTTGATGCAGAGCATCATCTCTTTGCCTTGCAAATTCATCCCTTTGCCTTGCAAATTCATCCCTTTTCTTAAGTGCCTCGTGTGCAAGATCCTTCAAGCGACTAAATGCACTCTCCAGTTCAGCCTTCGAGGTTTCAACGGCCTTCCTTGCTTTCTTTTCAGATTCGAGCTCCAAAAGAGCCGCCCTAAAGCTTTCATCGGAGGCTTCGGAAGACGTATTTGGCAATACAACTGGTGCAGCCTCCAAGTCCCCATCCTCAAAATCGCTAAGAGCTGCGTCCTCTTCTCCAGCACTCCCCATGGTTTCTGCCATTCTCTAAATATTCATGAAACTGTCAATCTCTAACCTATCATAGTATTTGAACCTATATAACCTGTGTTTCCTTAAAATCGAAATATTCTGCAGAGTCCTGTGTTATTCGCATGTTAAAGCCCTAGTATTTCCACTGGCTATCCATGGAACTGCTAAATTTTAATCTATCGTGTCAATATATATTGCCAGCGCTTTCTTAAAAAGAAGCGCCGTTCTGCACAGATCCTTGAATACTCACAGGTTCAAACCCTAATATTTCCAAACAATAATGGAGTCCATCCAATTGCCTGTGATTTCCACTAGAACAGATGTCTATAGCAGGTTTCCGATATAATTAATACCATAATTTTATAGGTTTCCTGCAAAATTCATCACATAACTCCTTGTTAGCCGATTGATTGTTCACATAACCTGTCTAGCCGATATGTCACCACAGGCAAATAAATTACCATGCCTATTCCATTAATTCATCAAAACCTAGTCTAATAAATCAAAGCAAGCTATTCATTGAAGACAGACATGTTTCTACTACAATTGAAAACCTATTGCAGAAACTAGATCGCGACTTTCTCAATTAATATTTCGATTGTTTCCTATTCAGGTAATTTCATGCATTGTGATTTTGCAAATACATTAAGGAAAAATAGAGAAAGAAAAAAAAGATTACAGAAATAAAACGCAGCTTACCGTATAATGAGAAGCTTTAAAGGATCCCCCAAATCTCCAGCAATTCGGATAAAACGAGCACCAGCTGAAAGGTTATGAAGAGCCGACTCTGCTAAGCCTGCGATTTTCAAGAATCGGGCAGAAATTCCGACATAACTTCGAAGATTTTTCGGCTGTATCCTCCTCAAATTTTATGCTCTTTGCGCGATTGTTCAAATACTTTTGTGTTTCAGCTTCCGGACGATGAAATCCCAAATTTTGCAACAAACAATTTTGATGAATTTCATTTTATTAGTCCGTAGAAATTTATATGTCATATCTTATATGACCAACCTTCCTGCCTAACAGTCAGACGTGGAAAAAGTAGACCCCGTAGGATCACCACCACTCCCTCGGAGGCCAAGATGTCGCGCTTAGAGCGCTTTTGCGTTGCCGGAGGTGCTTAAAATTATGATGTGGGCCATTAGGGTCTTATTAGTCCATGCCGAAAGGCTCATCGGGGAATCTAGTAATTGGTATGTCTTTTTTTTCTTTGATTTCACCTAAACAAAAAAATTTAACTTTTATATTAAAAAGTTAAAATCAGTCTTTACAAAATAATTTATATAAACAAATCTTTTTATACAAAATGAAGAGTTTCCATTATTTTTAAGCAACAAAACATTGAGTAACAGTCACTTCAGAGAAGAAACTTAGAGTAAAAACATGCGCAGAATTGCTACAAAGCGAGGGAGAATTATAAACCGAAAAAACTACAAGCCCAAAACCACGGGGAGATTAAGTAAGTATTTTTTTTTAATTCCAGGAAATCTCCTCCCATAACAAAGTGTATAAAATTTATGTCTGCATCAACTTAACTTAAATTTGGACAGATCACCCTGTGAGAAAGTGGCAGCACTCATCCTCAACCTTGACCATGAGGTTTGAACGAGTACACTTTTTTCTCAAAAAATATCGGGTCTCTGATATTTCTTTAGAAATCAAGAGAGCTTGCTTAGCCTCTAGCAATGGACCTCGGGTCAACAGGCCCCATTGTTTTCATTGGTGCGTTATCCCTAGCAAACTTAAAATTTTTATCCTAAGTTTTACATATTTTTTTAATATTTTTATATTATTTGATGTTTTATTTGACCTTAAATCTAAGTCAATCAATGATATAGTGTATGGTTTTTAATATATAAATTGATGCCATTGTTATTCAAATTTCATGAGAACAACTTTAACAACCTAAACTAATGTTATTAAAACTTTAACATTAGTTAAAACATTTATGTAACATTTTATTTTGGGCACTCGCTTTAAAAAAGTTGTTATGACTTAATGTAAGCTAATTTGCCACCACACATTTGGATAAGCTCCCATATATACAGGTTATCACACACGTTTACAAAAAGCTTCCACATGTGTTCACAAGTGATGATTTATATCTTCAAAGAATTACAATTGTTTCCATTGCTCCTTGCAAACTACTAGTTCTTTGCCTTTTACCAGCACCAACACTAGCAGTACTATAACTGGGTTAATTGTTAAGCAGTTACATGTCTAGCATCGTAAGCAGCAATAGGGCTAGTAGTGGCATATCCAATTCTAGTAGTAGGCGCAGTTGGTTCAAACGCAGATGAACTCAAAACACAACTGCAAAGCTCAGGATACCTAGAATAGTATTACACCCATCTAGTGCTTTTACTATTTTTGTCACTTATTCTCTTAAAAGAGACATGTCACATGAATAATTATCATTAGAACATGAATTGAAGCAGGTGATGCAAAGTAGTGTCTATTTTTTGCTATTTTTTATATCTTCATCGGCACGTCTATACTTTAGCTCAGACAACTCAAAAATATCAAAATGACTAATAAAATATTTGTGTTTTCTTTATGTCACTATTATAGGGTTTGAACTTCTATTCCTTTTAGGAAACCACTTTCAGTGTTAGGTTACACTTACAATCTCTTCTTCCTCTTAGGAGAGGCAGTAGATTCTTACCAGGAGCGCATGGAAATCATGTCCTCTACAGGTAATCAATCCCAAGATATCATTGAGCTTCTTGGTAGATTATGAGATGACCAGGATTGGATTCCACAGTAAATATTTCAATACCAATATTAGGGATAACATTTCTTGTAACACCCCGGTTTTGACCCCAAGGGGGAGGGGAATGTGTGCCCCAGTTTCGACCCCATGGTATTGAATTGCATATGATGTAAATAGTGTTAATAAACCGTGGTGTGGAGCTCAAGGCAAAGGCCCCACCATGGATTTAGTGTTTTATGTTTCGGCAATTAAAATTGATGTTGATGGTTTATGTGCTAGCCAGGAACGATATGTTTTGAGACATCATGTAAAAATGCAAATTAATAAAAATACCACAACTGGCTATGTGCCGCAATGTGAAAGAGATGGGGGTGTGATTTCATAAGGAATAGGGAGGGGGGGGGTATTCAAACCCTTGAGCCAATGGGGAAAACCCATAAAGCTGTCAACTACCTATTTTGTATTTTTATGCCAATCATTTATTTCTGCCAGAAATTGGTTGAGGAATTTATTTCCTTGGGATGCGAAAGGTATGGAGGTCAAATTCGAATTGGGAAGACCACCCATTTTGGAGAAACATGTTTTGGCTTATTAGGCAAGTAAGAGCCCATAAATTCATTCCTCGCCCATTCTCTCATTCACGTTTGGCTCTCTCATGCAACTAAAGGTGGATGAGCTCTCTCCTTCGTGATTTCCTGCATCTTCTTCATTCTTTAATGGCTGGGAACCCTTTTCGGGTTGCTCCGTGAATGAGAGAAGAGATCCACAATTTTGGGGATTTTAGGAGGATGTTTCTCCTTTCCTCATGCAGCTGATCTTGCTGGGAATTTTCCCCTCACAATTTATGTCATTTTCTTCACTTCTCCTTGCCCATAATCCATTTTTGTATTGCTAAACAAATGGGCAGAAGAGAACCACATTTTTTGGGTGGCAGTCGTTCTTTCCCCTGGAATGTCCATAAGCGTTTTCTGAATTTAGATACATGAATTGGAGGTTTGAAGAGGTCATTTTTTCCCACGTGAAGCCATAGATGTCTCTAAAATCGAATTTGCTATAAGAGGGTTGTTTTCCCCTTGTTTTCATTTTCGTTTTCGCTTCCCAGGAGGTTTTTGTCCATACCCAACAATTGTACTTTGCGGTGAAGTGTATCCTTATGTTGACTTGGTTGAGTAAGTCCAAGGAACCCATCTGTTAGAGGGTTGACTGTGTTTGGATGTGATTGTTGGCTTGGATGAGTAAGCCCAAGGACCCCATGTTATTGGTTGTTACCTTAGCAGTTCGAGAAAACCCATCTGTTAGATGGTTGACTGTGTTTTGATTAGAAGGTTGGCTTGGTTGAGTAAATCCAAGGAACCCATCTATTAATTGGTTGACTGTGTGTTGATGTAAAGTTTGGCTTAACTAAGTAAGTCCAAGAAACCCCTATGTTATTGGCTTGTTGCCTTAATAGCCTATGAAACCCAATTGTTTATTGGTTTGGTTGGACAGTCTATGAAACCCAACTATGTGTTGGCTTGACTATGTGTGTATGGTCTTGTTGTGTGTAAGCCTATTGTTCCCTAGTTCCTTGTGGAAATCATGCCGAGCTCGGGGGTGGCAGTAGTGCTGAGAGATTGACGAGCACACTGGCCTATGGTTGGGTGGAACGTTGCAGTGACATAGCTAGTTGTGGGGAAGCTTCTTCTCAAGATAAGTATCTATGTGCATTTGATTCCCACAACCGTATTTGTTTTTAAACTATCATGAACATGTTGAATGCTTGAATGTGTTGTGTTAACGTAAAAATCCCCCACTAAGCTCTCAATGGCCTACACCACCCAAGGACACCATCTCACGACACTCATATCCCTCCATTAGACCCCCACACCCTCAAAATAGCCTAAGGATGAAGAAAAGGGCTTAAAAACCCCCCAAAAGAGCCCAAAATAGCCCCCTAGGAGCTAAAGCCCTCAAAAAGGGGCTAAAACCCTAAAAGGGGTTAAAGTTAGGGTGGAAGAGGCTAAAAGCCCAAAAAATGGGTTAAAGCCCTGACCAAGGGCTTAAAACCCTAAAACCCCTTGGAAAATCTATAAAAGGAGGGTGGGGGGTCACTCTCAAAACACTTCTCCCTTGCATACTGTTATGCTGCCCATGGATGCCTTGAGACACATTTGCCTCTCAAGTCACCCACACTCCCTCTCCTCCATTCCCATTGAGACATTGCTCCCCATCCAAGAGAGAGAGGTGCTTCCACAAGCTAGGGCATGGTGGCCCATTTCCACTAGAGAAGGTATACCCATGTTTCATCTTTTGTTTCTTAGTTGTTTAGTTTGCTTTGATTTCTAACCCTTCTTTCATTTGCAGGTTTTGCTTAACATTGTTTTGCAGGTTATTGTAGCTTAGGATTTGTTTGCAGGTTATTGGAGGCGGAACCCTAACCTCTTGTGTGCAGAGGGGTTCACCATTGCTCCATTTTCTTCTTTCTGTCATTAGCTTAGCTTTAGTTTACTGCCATTTACATTACGTTTTATTTTCTGCATTTACCCACCAGCAGGAACCTACCCTTCTGCCCTATAGGCAGAAGGGAGCCATTCCTACCCCTGTAGTAGGGAGAAATCCTTACTACAGAACTGGCAACCATACCAGGTCGATCCCACAGGATCCCTGGGTTTATTTTTCAAAGTTTTAGTTTTTAGTTCTATTTTTTGCCCTAGTTTAGTTTTCCATTAAATCTAGCTTAGATTCTTGTTTATTTACATTTCTAGTTATTGCTGAGCCTCCTCAAGGACAATCCAAGCCCATTTGGCCATAGTACCAACTACTGTTGCCCATTCTGTGGCTTGCAAGTCACTCAACTGTGCAAAAATGGCTGAACCAAATTTCTGAAAATTCACCTATGTTTGGGCTCGTTTTCTTCCCAAACAGTTGAGCCATTTGCGAATCTGCCCACGGGCCCGTTTCCGAAGTGGGTTTTCAACTGTTTGAGGTAATTCCTCATGGTTTGATCAGAATCCACTTAGCAAAAACAGGACTTTACAGGTGTGCGACCCATTTTTGGGCTTCACTATTTGCTTTCATAGGGACTTTCAGTGCGGCTCAGCCGCCTCTGTCCAGCACACCATTTCAATTTCAGTTTATGTTTATGTTTTCTGCAATTTCTTTCATAAACAATGTGTAAATGCCAAGTAAATCTTAATGGCTTAATTAAATGAACCTAGCCTAACTAAAATCAACCTAAAACTAACTGTCTTGCTTCCCCTTCCTCCTCTACCCAATCATCACCCTCTGGGCTATTCTGGGATATGACGAAGGGAAAGCTCATATAGATCTAGGTACTCCACTATATTGTTCCAAACCACTAAAATCGGATGGCCTGGAAGGTAGAGGGGGTAGAGAAGGAGGGCTTCTCACGTCGCTAAGCGTCCTCCCTATTGACCAACCTAGCATCCGGGAGGTGACTTGAGGATCTACGGATGGGCTTAGTCCCATTGTGTTGAGAGCCCAACACCTTCTCTTGGTTGAAGAAGAATATTAGTGTGAGGTAGACATCTAGTTAGGCCAGCAAACATTCAGGGTTAATCATTGTATTTGTTCACAATTTTATTCAATGCATGCATACATAATGACATGAACTCTACCATGATGAATTCATAAACCATTTGCTAACCCAACTCAGTTCATGACGCTGAGTGAGCCTTAAAGTTTACTAATTTACACTAAGTACAAACAACTCTGCAGTCTTTGAGGACATAAGTCCCTGACTGCTTCAATTGTGGGAAGTACTTGGGCTCTGCCCAGAAACTCATTGTGAGGAGTACCACAGGAACCCCAAAGTAGCTAGCCGATGAGAGGAATTGCCAAGCGAAACGGGCAACGACCCCTTCCGATTGAGTAGAAACACCTGTGAGGAACAAGCCAAGTGTTGTCTTCTGGCAGTCTTAGTGCCCGAGTGACCACCTATAGCCAATAGGAAGCCACTGAAATCGGGGTCCAAATATCATTCCCACCAAGTTTGAGACATAAAATCTAACACAATTAATCCTCCATGTTCTTCCTCACGCCTAAGAGGCGAACCACCACCATTTGGAACACTTAGTCAACACCGTCAAAGCCATTCTTAGCAATCTCCCACACCATCAGAGGGCCACACAGCCTCTGATTCTGATTCAGATCCATATCAGTCTGAACCAGACCTCCATACTGCACCATCAAGCTCCATGGCTAGTGCAAATCCGAATCCATTTTTCGGCATACCCATAGCAAGTGGACCCATGTCCACATCACAACCTGTCACCCACAACCTGGAAAGTGGCCCAAGCACAGTCATGCAGACTGTCATTAGTTAGTTGCCACCACCTATAGTGACCAGCTAAGCTGGCCCACTTGCAGCACACGGGGGCAGTGGCCCTTCCACACACACCGCCCCTCCTACCACACAAGGGGGCAGCGGATCGTCCACTTACATTGCCCCTACTTTCATACACGGGGGCAATGTCCCTGCCACTCATATTATCCCACCCACAACAGTTGGGGGCATTGGCCCATCCGCAATGGTGCCACCGCAACCACCCCCAGCTATGCAAATGCATTATGCACCTGCAAACCCCACCCCCATCGCAGCCCCATTCCACATCAACTTGGGGTCAAATCTACCCTTCATGGCTTATCTTAACTTGCCTGATTTGGCTAGATTAACGAACAACCCCATTCGCCACCAAGCTTTTTGACCACCCATGCCAACTAAGCTGCCATCAAACATCCCCAAGTTTGAAGGCAAAGTAGGGGAATGTCCCAAAACCACATAATGACATTCCATCTATGGTGCTCATCCAACATCCAACTACATCGTAGATGACTCCATTAGGCTGAGGCTATTCCAACGCACCCTTACAGGTGCTGCGGCCAAATGGTACATTGAGGCGCTGCAAGCCAAGTATCCAGACTTTAACTCGTTAGCCTTCATGTTCCTACAGTATTTCCAACTCCCCGTCAGATATGATGAGGGGGTGGAGATACTGCTATCTTGTCATCAAAGCACTGCCACTCATATAACTGACCATATCCATGAGTGGTGGTGACGTCACAATCTATGGAAATCCAACTTGACGATAGGATCTTCTTGGATTGGTTCCTTAAGACCTTGCTCCCGCCCATAGCAAAGGACGTTGCATCCGAACGTCCCCAATCCAAATAAGAGGCCATATTGAGGTCCAACAGTTTGACCTTATCTATGCTCAGTCTGGATACTTGTACACTGTCATTCTAGACGCTCCCCGTCCGAGTACCTCCTATCGCGACGCACCGGGGCCATCCCACGCTGCGGACGACATCATAGGGTCGGTCTCCCAATAGCCACAACCTCGACCGACACCACCTGCCGTTACACCACAACCAAGCAACACTGCTAGTGTTGCTTACCAAACCCAAGCTCCAGACTACGCAAGAATGATGTCTCAATCCGGAGCAACAACTTCCTACGCACAACCTGCGCCACCGCAGCAGGCTCAGGCCATGGCTTGGCCAGCATAGTAGTATGTGGGGCAAATTCCCACATTTGTGATGCCGCCACCCCCACAAATCTACTATGCACCACCAATGCAAACAATTCAAGCCCCCGCCCCCGCCCCACCTGCTCCGTTGGGACAAGTGTTTGCACAACAAAACCGTCCCAACCAGCCTGCCCCCAATCATCAACAAGGGAAAGCTAGAAATAACCGGCCCCGAAACCAAGGCAATAATCAACCGCAGGGAGGTGGTCAACAACCGAACCCTCCCAATAATGCCGCGGCAAACCGGCCAGCCCAAAACCCCCCACGACAGAATGCACCAAGACGCAACTCTCTGTTGTGCACAAACCAACCATGCACACTCTGTGATGTTTATGGACATTACACGTTCGAGTGTCCCCTCATGGCTCGCACTAAGCAGGCCATTCAAAATGAGCCCCAACAGGCTGCCAACACTACAAACCAAGCACAACCCAACCCGGCACCTCAAGGACCTCCCCCCATGGTGCTTCAAAACCCACTACTAGTCCAAGGATTGGTGGCAACCGCTCCCCCTCCCCAACGCAATCCCAATGCTTCAGGGGCACCTCCCACAGTCAAAACAGGTGTTCACCACCTGCTAGCCATGACGATTGAAGAAGTCAACTTGCAAACTCGACAGAATCAGTACGGTACCACCACTGAACCTGTTGACTCATTAGCAGCATCCACGTCTAAGAGAGTCAACCTGCCTCTACAGTTACCCCCATTCCCGCGCCCTCCCGTACGCAGAATCGCCAATAATTCCATAGCTAGAGCTGCAGTCAGCTATAGCATTGTGGATGATTTGGCCCAAACGCCAACTGCCATGTCCGCCCTTGAGGTACTTAAAATGTGCCCAACACAACGGAAAGCCTTACTAGTCGCTCTAGGGGCAGTAGACCCCTTCGACTCCAAGTTAATCATGTTTGACACAGAGAACGGAGAGCCCCGCATGCCCTCCATTATCGCCTTCCAAATCCCGGTGTCCATCCGGAACTTGGTTGTGCACAAATGCATAGTGGATGAAGGAGCATCCACGTGCGTCATGTCTACCTTGGTTTGGTAGAAGCTTGGATCACCAATTCTGCAACCATCCTCCACGACTCTGCGGGTTTATGATGGACATCCCACTAAAGCCCAAGGAATCCTCCCCCATGTCCCCATCACGTTAGCTGGGAAGACAGTCTTGATTGACATTGAAGTCGTCAATGCTCAACTGGATTACAACCTCCTCCTCGAAAGGAGTTACATGTACGCCATGCGAGCCGTCACGTCAACTGTTTTCCGTCTCATGATGTTCCCCCATGAAGGGAAGATTGTGACGGTTGACCAGCTCACCTACCATGATCCGCAAGGGTTAACAACACCTGCCAATGTTATCCCTACCATCACCACCATTGAGCTGCAAGGGGTGACCACACATGCTAACGTCAGCCCTACAACCAACACTGTGGTTGAAAACACACTAGCCCCCCCACCATTGAATGTGGGCCTTGGGTTGTTTACCGATCTCACCATGACGGCTCCTTTCCTGTTGGTATCACCACCACTGACACAAAAGCAAACTGCAGACTTGTGCATGGTCTCTTCAAGCATCGCTGCACCCAAACAACAACTGTAGCCGCAGCCCCAACCACAACCACAACATCGTCTGCAGTTGCAACATCACCCGCAGCAGCAGCATTACGCGCAGCCGCAACCACAACCTCACCCCCACATGCAACCAGCAGTGAGTTATCTGGGCTCATCTCCAGTCCATACAATTCCCTTCCTCTTTCCCCCACCTGGTGTCATGAGCAAGCCAGTCATGGCCACCTTAAGCCTACCCAACTTTACGTTGGGGATCTCGGTGTGGTATTTAGATCCACCAGTTCAACCAGCAATGCCCCAGGTTGTTTTAACCATGGTGCAACCTATTGCGGTTGAGTCTCACCCTCCACCTAGTCCGCACAAGCCAACTATCGCACCCACACCCGCACCGCCCCAACCCAAAATATCTAGGGGCAAGAACACCAAAGCTACTGCAGAAACACGATAAGTCCCACCTTGTGCTATTTATGAACAACAGGGCCATCCAACTCAGAACTGCCTTGAAATCCCAGTGATCCATGCACACTTAGATGCCATGGATACGAATGAAAACCTCCCCATGGTTAAACTCCCAACCACGCCAGTAGTTAGGAACAAGGCATTGAGGACAAACCATGCTTGGGCCCTTTGTAGCTTGTATGGACATTACTCCCACCATTTCCAAGACCTTCCCGAATTTCAAATGGCTCTCGTTGACCTCTGTCAACATTCCCTTGAGTCTGAGATCACCTTGATCGAAGAAGTTCACCCACCACCTCCTTCGTGAGACACCATGTCCATTTACATGATGTCCAGTTCCCCCGACTAGCTCATCCCCATCTCAAACAATGGTCCATCAGACCTGTCACTTCGTTGCTTCAGCAACGATGAGGAGATACTTGAAGCTCTGACCGCCTCAGAATACCCATGGGACGACATGCACCATCGCTCGTTCTTCCTCCCCAAAGAACTTGTGTCGCAGTCCGACCAGTTTTCCGTGGAGACCAAAGATTTCATCCATGGGAAGGTTGACTGGTTCAAGAACCCAATCCCAGCACCTGATGCCTTTAAAGAAGGGAACATGGCAAACATTTCACCAACCATAAAAATCGACATCTCAACCAATTCTGAGATCGTTGAGGAAATCATGCTGGGGGCATTATGCTCCCCGGAAGAGGTCGATGCCTACACCGCTCTCTTCCAAGAATTCTGCAACATCTTCACCTGGTCGTACACTGAAATGCCCGGCTTAGATCCATCCATCGTGGAGCACCACATCGACACATGGCCTGATGTGGCACCCATATGCCAGAAGCAGCGGTCCATCCACCCATCCAAAGTGGTTGCGGTGAAAGCTGAGATAGAGAAGCTGCACACAACCGGCTTCATTTATCCCATTACATACACAACTTGGGTTTCTAATCATGTTCCCATGAATAAAAAACATGGTACCATTCGCATTTGCACAGACTTCCACGATCTCAATGGGGCATGTCCCAAAGACAACTTCCCCACACCGTTCATCGATCAGATCATTAATGCATGCGCTGGACATGAAACCTTTTCCTTCATGGACGGTTTTTCCGGATATAACCAAATCCAAATCCGGAAAGAACACTGTTACAAAATGGCATTCACAACCTCATGGGGCACATTTGCGTACCGAGTCATGCCCTTTGGCCTCAAAAACATCGAACCCACCTTCCAGTGTGCCATGACACATTGCTTTCATGACCTCGTTCACATCATGTTGGTTTGTTTTGACAACCTCATCGCGGTCGTAGAAGAAAACACAACACATAGACGACTTGCGACAAGTCTTCACACGATGTCGCCAATGCAGAATCTACTTGAACCCATTCAAGTGTGTTTTATGTGTCCCCACGGGCCATCTACAAGGATTCATCATGTCACACAAAGGAATGACCGCTGATCCTTGGAAAGTCCAAACGACTTTCCCTCTAACGTCACCCCTTTGAGTGACAACGTTACAACTTGTATTATAGTTTTTCCATTTTTTTTGTTTTACACATTTTTCAAAATTGAGTCTTATGTATCGTTTCCTCTCATTGCTTCAGATGGAGCACACCTCAAACCGATATATGGGATTCGCAGATGGAGCAAGTAGATGGTCTTTGAACCTCACCTTGGCTGCATGGGTAATTTACTCCCCATCGCACGAGTTGATCCACATCGACGGAATATGCGTGGGCACTGCAACCAACAACTAGGATGAATATGATGGTGTCAATGTCCTCTTGGCCGCCACTCTCCAGTTAGGCATTCACCATCTTGATGTATGCTTAGACTCCCAGCTGCTTGTTTCTCAGTTGAACAACCACTACCGAGTACGTGATCCCTACCTCTTTAGAAAGTGCCTGTGCACTAAACAGATGGTTAGAACATTTGAATCCATCACATTCACACATGTTCCCAGAAACCTCAACAGTGTCGCAGATCAAATGGCTAACGATATTCTAAATTGGCACATCCATAACCTCATATAGGAAACATACAACCATAACATCATGCATAACTATGTCTAAAAATACACACACAAGTGTAACAGTACATCACATAGACATTTGCATTCCACATCATCATAAAAAGACTCACATAATAAAACCACAAAAGCGCATGCATGTGTGTCAAAAATATATATAGATAAATAGATAAGTCACATGTCCAAAACATGTCCAATACAAAATGAGAAGCCACATATGCTTTCTCAATAGGATATACATAGCAACACAAAAACTTCTAAGTGCACCAACGCACTAGGGACAGCACCATCAACTGCTAGTCCAAAGTCACCTGGAAATCAGTTCGAGACACCTCTCACATCTTCGAGCTCAAACTTCTATCTCTTTATGAGACCATTGTCTCATGTTTAATAAATCAATTTCGGGACCATTTCCCACTAGTCACCTCGATTTACGAGCCATGACATGACGATGCAAGTGTCTATGAACCTGTACTTGTATCACATGTCTCAACCACTACTCATGCGAGTTTTTGGGCCACCGCCCATTAAGGAATGTAATTTTACTTTTATTTTTGTATTTATAATTGTCTTTTTTCATTGCACCTTACGTGGACACCTGGACCATCGTCCACAAAACCCTTTATTTTTCTTGCATGTATTTGGCATATAAGTTCCCCCGGACTTGCACTTACATCGCATGTAGTCAAGTCCGTCCATCGCAACACACACACATGCTCTCCTGACCTCTGTCTGGGAGCCACCTTGGTTTGCATGCCTCTGCCACACCGACTCGCAAGCCTCTGCCGCTATCTATCCCACGCATGTATTGGTATGTTTGAGAGCCTTCTGCTTCATCCATACTGTGCGGACAACCTTTGGACCTCTATCCATCGTCCTGACATGGGGCACCACATGTGCCACCGCAATCGGTTGACCACATTAGAGTTTTGTTTAAGCTATTTTTTGACTCCTTAAAACGATGAAAAGATTGTCGAGCGTAGCTGCTTCCTTTCCCGCTCGCTAAAGTATAGGAAAGGGCGTCTACACCGTCTCGTTTATCTCCTTTTGCGGACCATGTAGACCATCAATTGAAAAGGACATCCTTGGCACACTCAAGCCAAGACCATACCCCTCTGCATACTTTTATGCTTTCTCAGGCAGAGGGGCTACACTTTACGAAAAAGCCCACCATAGGTTGTCGTTAAGCTCTTTTCCATCCTTCTCAACAAGAAAAGATTACCAATCAAACTTGGTTTTGTTCATGCTTGTAAAAGTATTTGAATGATCGTCCAATCAGTATAGGTTTAACCTTTTCCAGCCTACTTGGACTACCAATGGTAAAGAAGTCTCTCATCCCCTATAGGATGGGTGAGCTCTCCTATGTATACTTTTATCCTTTTTTGGGCACAGGAGACTACCAACAAAAAAGAGCCTCCACTGGAGTCTTCTTCGTGCTTTTAGACTCTCTAAAATTGAAAGCACCATCGAGCATTTACCTTCTTGGGCTCGCAAAAAATCCATGATATCGTACCATAATGGTGTCCCTAGACACCCTCCCACAGCAAACAGTTTGGAAGCATTCCCACATTGGGTTGCCTTTGTTTAGAGTACTCTGCAATGTGTCTTCCTTGGATCCCATCAGTATCAAAAATTTCCACCTCCTCCAAGTATTTCCCATCTGCAGCGACATTCCTGGTATTACAGCTATGATCCCATTCCCTTGAGTTAAGTTTCATTTGCTGCCTGGTCCTCCTTTCCATCATACTCTGAACAAAGGAAGTCTGAGTCTCCCACACTCCCCCTGCCCCTGTTCGGTTCTTTCCCTTCCCCCCCCCCC
>LPNX010554287.1:176136-187166 GCA_001517045.1 Pseudotsuga menziesii
CACCGTTGAGATTCGTATAGGGTTTGTTCCACACAGTACTTGGTCGAAGATCCCGGAGCTCACCCGACTCTAGCACATTGATGAGTCTACTCGAGGGACCTAAACAGGTTATGTCCCTTGTGATTTCCAGGTTGCATTGGAGACAGTGTTCAGAAGCCCCAGCAGTGCTTCGATATACCTTTATGATTGATGCAGTATACTTGTACCACAGAGACTCTGACTCTCAATCAGTGAGTCCACATAGCTATGTACCATATCTAGCAGACCGCCAGTCATAAAGATATAGCATTCCATGATAATGCCATGGGTCCAACGTACCAGATCAGCATTGTATTCAGCCTCACAGTGAGGCAACCATTATTGTAACATCAATTGTATATGATCGGCTCTTGTATTTTAGAGCATAGATCAAATTATTCTTTTTACATTGTCACGAGCATGGGGATGCCCACCTCATCCATATACATGTCACACATTTGTATCTCACCCATTGATGGGAACCATATTAACACAAAAACTAAAAGCCACCATGCCCCAGCCCCGAAAGCACCACCTCCACGCAGCAAATCCTATGATGTCCGTCGGCCATACGTTGAGCTCTTGCGTTCACACATCAGGGGGCAATCTGTTAACCCAAGAATCCCCCACTAAGCTCTCAATGGCCTACACCACCCAAGGACACCATCTCACGACACTCATATCCCTCCATTAGACCCCCACACCCTCAAAATAGCCTAAGGATGAAGAAAAGGGCTTAAAAACCCCAAAAAAGAGCCCAAAATAGCCCCTTAGGAGCTAAAGCCCTCAAAAAGGGGCTAAGACCCTAAAAGGGGCTAAAGTTAGGGCGAAAGGGGCTAAAAGCCCAAAAAAGGGGCTAAAGCCCTGATCAAGGGCTTAAAACCCTAAAACCCCTTGGAAAAGCTATAAAAGGAGGGTGGGGGGTCACTCTTAAAACACTTCTCCCTTGCATACTATTATGCTGCCCATGGATGCCTCGAGACACATTTGCCTCTCAAGCCACCCACACTCCCTCTCCTCCATTCCCATTGAGTCATTGCTTCCCATCCAAGAGAGAGAGGTGCTTCCACAAGCTAGGGCATGGTGGCCCATTTCCACTAGAGAAGGTATACCCATGTTTCATCTTTTGTTTCTTAGTTGTTTAGTTTGCTTTGATTTCTAACCCTTCTTTCATTTGTAGGTTTTGCTTAACATTGTTTTGCAGGTTATTGTAGCTTAGGATTTGTTTGCAGGTTATTGGAGGCGAAACCCTAACCTCTTGTGTGCAGAGGGGTTCACCATTGCTCCATTTTCTTCTTTCTTCTTTCTTTTATTTTCTGCATTTACCCACCAATAGGAACCTACCCTTCTGCCCTATAGGTAGAAGGGAGCCATTCCTACCCATGTAGTAGGGAGAAATCCTTACTACATGTTGAGTGGATTTGCTTCCATTGTTTAATGAATTATACATCTGCATATGTATTTCATTTCAATGCATTTTTATGATTATGTTCATGGGGCCAGATTGCCCAATATGATAGAGCAACAACAGTGTAGGTTGTGTCCTCTCCATCATCGGGATGAGTGGAGGGGACGCGGCATCTCTTTATGTGGGCCTGTGATTGATGGAATTAAGGCCATTGATCGCGGACATGTGATTTCCTTGAGATCAATCTCTGGATTGCCTTCATGATATTGTGCTAATATAATGGCATTGGTATTGATAATCATTTTCTTGTTGTTAATTTAACATGATATATATAAGGTCTTGTGCTCAAATCCTGAAAAATTTATTGATTGTTGAGAAGAGGCAGTAACTTAGAAGCAAATGGCTTTGGCCTCCTCTGTCATATTATCTACTAATTGTATATATATTCATTATGGTCGATAGTTACCACTTTTCTTGCTTGGCAATGAGAAGTTCTAGGCTAGCTATGGAGATTTGCAATCTTGTTTTTATTAAAAACACGATAGAGCCATATCATGTAAAGAAAGTGGGAATTGTTACGGGTGAATCTACTTATGGCACTAGGTCAATGAAGTCAATGTTTGCTTGCTCCTTTTCCTTTGTCTTTACCTTTGTGGGTGCTTCTATCATTACTGGTGTTATTGGTTCCTTTGCTTCTAATATGGGTGTTGTAGTCAAGTTTAGGAAGAATGAAGACAAGCAAAGACATATTCTAAAAGGTGAATTTATAAGATTGTTTTTTAATACTCTGTAGGTATTTAAGGAACACCTTGAAGATATTTTTGAGTAGATCAGTGGCAGTGTTCATAGTCCATATCTTACAAACTTGAAGGATTGTTCAAACATAGATTCAAAGGCTATCTTGTCGTAGACTTCAAAATGAATTCTAGTTTAATTTTAGGCCAACTTTAAGGATTATTTTAGCACAGAAATAAAGGTAGTATTGTGACTAATTGAGAACATATTGGAAAGGATTTTTTTCCTCATCATAATAGGTTGGTACTTGATTTGTAAGTTGGTGATTATAGAGGATTGGAGTTTTCACCCTAATAGGTTGGTGCCTGATTTGTAAGTTGGTGCTTACATAGAAGGTTGGTGCCTTCTTTATTTGGCAGGTTGGTGCCTACAAATTGCAAGTTGGTGCTTGCACAAGGGATTGGTGTCCCTCATTAAGTTGTAACATATTTATTATGATATACTCTTACAAGTGGTTTTCACTTTGCATGTCTGTGTATTTCCTATTAATGTTTATTATTGATTATGTAGTTGATAAAATCATATTATGGATATGATTGTTTGCATGATGATTGTTTAAAATGGAAAATGAAAAGTTCTGTAAATTTGGTCAATACCAATTCAGCCCCCTCCCAATATTGTTGTATATTCCAAAAACTGGTATCATAGCAAGATTCCTTCAGGAAAAATTTAATAGTTGGAAGGTAGATTCCTACAACAGTCATAGATAGACAAGAAGGTCTCTTGACAAATAGGCACCACAATTTGATGGATCTAATTATGCCTTCTGGAGCATAAGAATGGAAGTGTATTAATTACAATCACTTGGACTTGACCTTTGTCAAGCAATTGAGAATGGTAATAAAGTACCAAAGACTCCACCAATTGAGAATAATATTTATGAATGCAATGCAAAATCCATAAATGCATTTCTATGTGATATATTAGATTTAGAGTTTAAAAAAGTCATACATTGTCAATCAACAAAAGAGATGTGGGACAAACTCAAGAAAATTTAGGAAGGGGATGAAACAATAAAAAAGGAAAAGATACAAACTCATAGAGAACAATTTGAGATCCTCAAGATGAGGGAAGATGAAAATATTGCAACCTATTTTCTTTGGGTAGATGAAATAGTCAACACCCTCAAGGGTCTTGGAGAAGAAGTTCCAGAAGCAATAATTGTACAAGAGGTATTAAGATCTTTTGCTATGAAGTTTCATTCCAAAGTCTTGTTCATAGAAGATACAAAGGATATGGACAAAGTAGTAATGGGTGAATTGCATGGAATTCTCACAACATATGAAATAAGGGAAAAACATGAAATTCCATCCAAAAAGGAGGCAACTTTCTAGGTTTCCAAGACGACAAGAAAGAACAAGTACAAGTCAAAATCATGCTCCAACCACATTAATGTTTCAAATGATGAAGAAGAAGTCAGCTTTGTGAGGAAGTTAAAAAGGGGATTTGAAAATTATAAAGGTAAGTGTTGGCCCTAGGTAAAATTTGAGACATACTGGGTACCAATCATGGGGCATTCACTTTGTTGAGCAATATCTTATCACATTCATTGATAAAGGGGGGTTTTGAATTGTGAAAAATAAGATCAATATATTGTACATTTTGGGGGGCAAGGGAGTAGGGTATGGGGGGTTTATATGTATTAGGGGGTATAAAGGTGGTTTCTAGTAAAAGTAAGGAATATATCATAAAAATAAGGTTTTTTTCAAATTGGAAAAATGTATTGGGAGGGGGGCTGAAAAAAAGATTTTGGTAGGTATTTATTAATATGTAGTGAAATTAGGGGTATTCTTTAATGTCTGATGAATGAAGGTGTTATGGTATGGCTTCATTGAGTGAATACCCTGTGGTACCAGTTTTGAGAAACCGGTTGATGTGTGAATAGAGCTGCAACAAAGTGGCCAGGAAAATCAGTTAGCTCTGAAGTTTCAACCGAAAATAAAGGAAAACAGTTAGTTGTTTTGACAAAGTCCAACCCAAAGGTTGGTTAGGCGGTTAGGAGTGTCCACTTACATTTATGGGATCAGGTAGTGGGCGTGGGTTGGAAAAATGCCATCAATGTTCCTATAAATATGTAAAAGGTTGGTATTTTTGGGGTTTGACAGTTTTTGAAGAAGAATATAGAATTTTTGTGGTCTGTCGAATAAGGCATGCATTGTTTTGTTGAAGTCTAAGTTAAGCTAGAGTCACAAGTATGCATATTGATCTGTAGGTTGTGTGTGCATATATGTTGTAATGAAGTTTTGAGGACATGTTTGCAGGTTGTGTGAAGAGACTTAAGTGTTCGAGTTGTGACTCTTTCATAATAACGAGCACTTTTGTGGTTTATCTTGTCTTGGGTTTCCATGTTAAATCTTTTGGTGTCTGTTATGCATGATCTGTGTATGGATTTTCTAATTGCTTATTAATGCATCAATGGATAAACATAAATGGATGAATGGTTACTTAAAAAAATATCTATGTTGTCGTAAATTTACTTAATTTCATGGATGAATATGAAAATCTTTGTCGCAATTGTTTATATGTCGAAGTTGGTATTGTCGGAACCATGTAGGTATTGTATAGCAAAGTTATCCTTCACTATTGCGGAAACCTGGTTCCCGAAGTCCCCATAGGTACTTTGGGTGAAACTTCATCTACTCTACAGGTGTTGCCAAAAGCGTTAAAACCCCTTCTGAGCTGATATCTTGGGTTATGTTGGTATGATATTGTGTGAAACCTGGGTTGTGTTAAGATTGTTCCAAGAGTAAGCTCCCTATTAAATGTTTTGAATGTGGTAAAATAGGTCATTTTGATTCCAAATGTTCTTATGCAAGGGGTTTAGATAGAAATGAAGAAGAGAGCCATAAAAATCAAAATAAATACCATAAAAATAAAAGTATTTTTTTCAAAAAGAAAAAGCCTATATTCAAAAGAAGACAGTAGCTCACACTAGTGGAAAATGAGAGATTAGTGACCAAGAGACCAAAAATTTTGGTCACCACAATTTTTTTCAAGGGATAAATGACCAAAATTGATAAATTTAAGTGAGCTAACTAAAAAAGACCAAGATACATGACCACTTTTGGTCCCGGGATAAAAACCAACTAAAAACGACCAAGATAAATGACCAAATTTGGTCACGGGATATCTAGACTAAAAATGACCACATAACAATTGGTCATTTATTTGGTCATTTTTAGTTGTCACTTTGGCAATGAAAAAAATTACAAATTTGATAAAGAATTTGTACATTTTACAAAATTCTAATGCTGCAGATGGATTCCAAGACCACTTTAGAATTTAAGGAGGTCTCTAAATCCATCTGCAGTGTTAGAATTTAGTAAATTCTAACATATATAATATATATTTACACGTCCCTATATTAACAAAATTGAATTAATGCAACCCAGCTATATATTAATTTGGACATGACCTTGGCATATAAAAAAACGCACTAAACCTTTAAACCCACTAAACCTTGGCTTATAATGTTAATTATAAGGCTAATTTGCATGACCTTAGCATATAATTATAGGTTTTATAGGATTATTTGGACACGACCTTGGCACCTTGGCATTTAATTATAGTTTTTATAGGCTAATTTGGACACGACCTTGGCACCTTGACATATAATTATAATTTTTATAGGCTTTTTACATGACCTTAGCATATAATTATATAAGTTTTCATAAGGCTTGACAAGACCTCTAGTGGAAAAAACCAAAGCAATAAAAGGTATGAGTGTTATAAACAGTGTCGTAATTTGCAAGTTATAATTAACACACATTAGGATGATGTACTATGCATAGAATCACTACTACATATGGCTCAAAAGTCCCACAAGAGTTTGCCACGAATAAGTTAAAATCAATTTTTTCGTAGAAAAACAGTTTAAAATTTTGGAAAAAAATGAAAATGTGCATGACGATCGTTGCTATAGTGACACATAGTCCATAATGTTGTTATAGCGATGTATATTATGATCGTCGCTAAAGCAAAGAGGTGCAAGCAGCGTTCAAAATTGAACCCTTCCCAGCCTTTCCAAAGGGTTATCGCCCTTCCCAGAAGTGTAAAGTTAAAATTGCCCTTAAAAAAAATTTAAAATCTGAATTTTACCCTTCGAGTTAAAAAGGGAATAATCTATATTAACATTTCAAAAGAAGGGCAACATTTGAAATTACCCATATAAATTTCTCAAGATGTTGAAATTCCTTTGCTATAAAGTTCAACTCATCATTCAAAATATTGGAAATATGATGAATTATAATCACTCACTCACTCATGTTACGCACTCACTGCTTAGCTGTGCAAGATAAATAGTAATCATTGATGACTAAGAGGCACTAGCCATAGAGATGTGACTTTGACTCTAAAGAACAACTACTAGTCTACTACTAGGCACGAAACGAGCTCAAAATTTTGTGCCTACTTATACCTATGTGAACCTCGCAACCAATGTCTACTCTTTTTTTTGTCAAAATGAAATTCAAAAGGCCGGTTTGATAAGTCCTCTACAAGACTTCATTTCTTGCATGAATATCATGGACTCATGACAACTATAAACCACACTCGATGTCGTGCAAATAGAAATAATGCCATGTAGCTAGGATCACAAACTGTGCAGGGGTCGATTTATGCATTGCTATAGAGAGGTGTCATTGGGCACATGATATGGAGAAGCAATGGTTATTAATAAAATTTAAAAAACAATTGCTGGCTCAAGAATTGTCTTCAATTTGATGGGTGGCATGATCGTGATGTAATCTCCCTCCGTCCTTCCAAACCATTTCTAATTTCTCACAACATTTGTCCTCAGTGCCACCGAAATACATAAAAAATTTACTTGTCTTTACATCCTCTTCTTTTTAAATCCTCATCTCATATCCATAACTAAGTATTATCATGCATGCACATCCTCACCTTATAATATGAATTGGATCAAGGCGCAAAGACAACCATAAAATTTTAAAATATGTCAAGATGCAAAGAGTAAGAGACAACTTTAAGTAAGTCTTAGATTAAATTTACCATATAAGTGTTTAATTAACACTATCAATTGAGATTTGACACGTTGGATTGCTGTGATCTTCTTATCACTCCTTACAAATGTGATTGCAAGGTGTTCTTTCAAGATGAAGTCCATAATTTTAGGTCTTCTTCCTCATTATCATGCTTTTTGGTAAGACAATAAAGAGGGTATTGGCCTGCATCAACATCGAAAACAATTTTGACATAGAGGTTATACACATTAATTGTTTTCATTAAATAACTTAAATTCTTACCTGCGACTATCGATTCACTAAATCGTGGACTCGTACAAAACACAACAAATTTAGACCCCCAAGCCCTTAATTACTCACACCTGGAACTTTAAAAAATCTAGCCATTAGTAAACTTCTTTTGGTATTTTGGTTCAATTTAAAAGGTAGATTGTTGAGACTCAGACATGTAGTGAGTTTCAAGGATTCAACTGACTTAGGCTTGATTCCATTTCCCCTCCATCCCATACATGTATGCTTTCACGACAAGTCTTGAACAAAATTTTGATGCCCTAACCCAGGTTATGCTAGCTTGCTAACTTGCTTGGTATGTAGGAATTTTTTTTTAATGTTTTCTTAGTTGTGTATTATTTTTTCTTAGGTGCCCAATCCTTAGAATTCTTACATTTCTCAAGCTTGGATTACACGTGGATTCCCCAATATGGTTATGGCATAATCTAAGTAGTTTTTTTGTATAATGAAGTGTGCTCCAAATTGAAAAAATACAATAGAATAATTGTTATGTCACTGTAACATATGACAACTTAATGTGTTCAAAATAAGTTTTATTGAAAATATATCATTTTTCCATGTAGATATTAAGATTTTTTCATATAGATATTAAAAAATGCTTAATTGTTTAAAATTGTAGAAAATTGAAATAACAATATTTTTTTTTAGGGTTTACTTGTACAATTATTTATATTACCCTTCATTTCTACAAAACTCAAAGAAAGTTCATATTTAATTTGTGTTGCTTAAATCTTGATTACAACAATATGGTATATGGTCACACACTATATTATTTTAAAATTGTAAATAAAAATTATCATCATATTATTTTAAGATTGCAATTTAAAAGACTATATATATTAAAGTTGTAATTTAAAAATGATTACAAGAAATTGGTTAAACTATATATTATTTTAAAATTGCAATTTAAAAGACATGTTTAAATTGCAAAGATTTATCTCTTAAATTTGTATAATATCATTTATAGTAATTAGTAAATCTTATTTTTAATTTTTATGATGCCATTTATAGTAAGTAGGAAATCTGATATTACAATTTAGAATACATATTGAGATTGCAAAGTCTTATCAATCAGATTTTTATGGTGGCACTTGCCCTAAAAGTCTTATTTATTTTATGCCAACATTTGTTATTGCTATGTAATAATTAAATTATTTCATGTGAACTAATACATTATATGTGATGATTCTTTTAATATAATTAATTAAATTATTTCAAATCAATTAATTAGTATGATAATTATTGTCTTTCATGGATATTTATTATAGTGCATTCAAACAGTTTTAGTATTTGAGTTTAAGTAAAAATATACCAGAATAATTTTATCTTTAAAGCTCTAATTTTCGGGCTATGTATGACAACAGGTGAGTGGCAATTGGACCCCCTTTAGGCAACTATGATTATTACTTATTGGCTATGATGAGGCTATGCTAAGGTACTATGACTGGTCCTACTATGGCAAAGTAAAATGAAAAATGTTTCGGGGAAAAAAAATATCCCAATCAAACAAAGAAGGGTAATGGTTTATATAATCTACTACTTCTTTAACAGCAATTAATTGAAATTAAGACGCACCCTTCAAATTTGATGACTGCGGGCAAGAAAGCCCGAAACATAGAATATCAGAGCTATTGATTTTACCTTACAAGATGGGCAACTCACTACAAAACTCGTTCCCAAAACCCTAAACCATGAGTCCGAGGCCGAAAATGTATTCATTTTTTCGATTATCATTCTACCCAGATGGCATCCTGAGATTCAAGGTGGACGAGGCTGAAAATGTATTCATTTTTTCGATTGTCAGTCTACCCAGATGGCATCCTGAGATTCAAGGTGGACGAAGATGCGGAGAAGGACGAAAAGAGAAAGCGGTTCGAGGTGCCTGACGTCTTGGCTGAAGATCTGGAGGACAGGTGCCTCTGGCTGCAGAGAATCGAGCACGAGCAGGATGGAGTTTCTTCCGTTTATTAAATCACCGGCTACCAGGCCGTCCTGCAGCACGATCTGCTAGAAATCTATGTGAGAAGAGGTAAAAATAAACCGTCTGGTCTCGTTTAATAGTAAAGGGATTTTCCATTTTGAGCAGCTTAGAAATAAGAACGAGGAAGAGAATTAGGATGAGCAATTTCGCAGTCATACCGATTCCAGACCCCATGTCCCCCAATCTATTAACCTAGGTGTTTCTTTTCATGGGGCCAAGCTTGTGTATGGGATACTCGAACATGCCATTGGCATTGCTGTCAAGCCAACTAGAGGTCCCGAGGTCGATTTCGATCCCTACCACTTGTTCAATCTTTATGTCTTTGAATACATCAACGAATCCCCCTTTGGAATCTACGGTTCCATTCCTTTCATGCTGTCTCATAGCAAGGAATACAGAAATGGTTTTTTCTGGCTAAATTCTGTCGAAATGCAAATAGATGTATTTGCTATCGGGTGGGATGGGGGTTCCGCTTTCGATTCTAACATGAATACCGACGCGATCCATACCGTGTGAATGGCTGAGAGTGGTATCGTGGATGCGTTCTTTTTTGTTGGTCCCGGCTCCAAGGATGTTATGAGGAAATATGCTAGTCTTACTGGAACTTCTGCCATGCCATATATTTTTGCAACTGCCTATCACCAGTGTCGCTGGAATTACAGAGATGAGGAAGATGTAGGCAATGTGGATTCCAAGATTGATGAGTTTGATATACCTTATGATGTTCTCTGGATTGACATTGAGCACACTGATGGGAAGAGATACTCTACAAGGGACAACTTGCTCTTTCCGAATCCAGGAGAGATGTAGAATAAGCTCATGGCAAAAGCACGACAAATGGTGGCTATTGTGGATTCCAAGTTTGATGAGTTTGATATACCTTATGATGTTCTCTGGATTGACATTGAGCACATTGATGGGAAGAGATACTTTACAGGGGACAACTTGCTCTTTTCAAATCCAGGAGAGATGCAGAATAAGCTCATGGCAAAAGTACGACAAATGGTGGCTATTGTCGATCCTCATATTAAGAGAGATGATGGATTTCAGTTGCACAAGGAAGAGACTCAAAAGTCAAAAGGGGTATTATGTTAAGGACGTCAATGGTAAGGATTATGACGGCCGGTGTTGGCTAGATGCATCATCTTATTTGGATATTTTGAATCCATAAATCAGATCATGGTGGGATGACAAGTTTTCTCTTAGCAGCTATAAGGGTTCCACACCAATCATTGTACATATGGAATGATATGAATGAACTTTTTGTATTCAATTGTCCAAATGTATGTTATTGTTCTCACAGGACCCCATTATTTTCCTTGAATTTTTTACTTAAGATACACATTTATGAGCTTTGAAATTCATAGATAAAATTCATTGGAAGGACAAAGGCTAGAGCAATTAATGTTTGGAGTTTTGATTTATTTTCTCTGTGATTCTCCCTTCTATGGTGCAGGAAACAATCATTAGAGGAATTTTGGGGTCTAAAATGGGCCTCCTAAGGAAAATAATAAAATAATAGTTAAAATAATAAAATAATATTGATTAATTTTGG
>LPNX010554301.1:6642-35130 GCA_001517045.1 Pseudotsuga menziesii
TTTCCTACCCCCAGAGGCTCTTTATCTTGGTCCCAAAGCAAGACAAGTTCCCCTTCAGAGAAAACCCTAGGTTTGACCATTTTATTGTATTGATATTTAACCCTATTCTTATGATCCTGATTTGCAGTCAACGCATCTCTACGTTGTTCATCAAGGTGTTCTAAATGGAGCAACCGTTCCTCAAGCTCAGTCGTGTCAGGTAGCACATGAATAGCTATCTGCAAGGATGGGATTTCGCATTCAATCGACGTAATAGCTTCCACCCCATGAACGAGTTGGAAGGGGGAAAAACCCGTAGCAGTCTTGAAATTGGTTCAATAAGCCCAAGTAGCAGGATATAACATGATGTGCCAATTCGAGCGGGCTGCATCAATAGTACGTTTAAGGATAGTTTTTAAAGTCTTGTTTATAGCCTCAACCTCACCATTTGCTTGCGGATAATATGGAGAATAATGTTCTTGTCGGAATCTGAGCATGGTGGTCAGTTCTTTCATCATGTGATTTTGGAAATGACTTCCATGGTCAGTGACAATCACTTTGGGAATACCAAACCTAGCAATAATCTGATTAAACACAAAAAAAGTTGTTGTTTCCCCATTGTCTTTGAAAGTAGGCATTGCCTCTGCCCATTTTGTGAAATAGTCGACAACGACAATGATGTATTTATGCCCCCCAGCCGAGGCGGGGTTGCATGCCATATAATCGATCCCCCATTTCATGAAGGGGCCTACCGAGACAATGGGAAACAAGGGAGCAGGATGTGACCGTATTTTTCTGGTGTAAAGCTGACACGGATGACAGCGTTTCACAGCTTCCACACAATCTTTAAAGATGGTGGGCCAGAAATACCCGGCACGTAATATCTTCTGGGCCGTTGCTAACCCAGATAAATGACCCCCACACGCTCCGCTATGGAAATCATTTAGGACAATCTCCGCTTCCTCATGAGTAAGGAAGCGACGCAAGATGGAATCTACCGCTCGTCGATATAATGTATCTCCTATAATGAGGTATTTTTTAGCATGAAGGCGTAACTTGCGTCAGTCTTCCCTAGAGTATGCGGTAGGATACTTCAAAGTCTGGAGATATATAAGAATATCTCCGTACCAAGGATCAGAGGTGGATATGAGGAAGATGTGCTCATGTGGGAATGAGACATCCTCGATCACTACATCTTCTTCCGTAGGGAATTTTGCTATAAGCTCGGCAAAAACTAAGGACTTTTTGGATTTAGCGGATTGGAAAACCAAGTCAAACTCTTGGAGAATGACTATCCACTTATTGAATTTTCCCCCAACAATGCGTCGGGATAAAACATATTGGAAAGGGTTTGCATCCGCCACTACAGTAGTGGTCCTCAGTAAGATGTAGTGCCGTAACCTCTGTACAGTATAAACAGCTGCTAAGGATAATTTCTCGATGTGGGAGTACTTAAGCTTAGGTCCAACTAGAGCACGGCTAATATAATAGACAACATGCTCAACGAGCTTTTCGTCCTCCTGAACTAGCACTACCCCAATGGTGGACTCCGACGCGGCCAGATATAATATAAAATCCCTAGAATAATCTGGTGAGCGTAATAAAGGAGCCGACAACAAGGCTTTCTTCAATGCATCGAATGCGAGTTGTGCAGTTTCATCCCATACAAATGGGGTGTCCTGTTTAAGCAGGCGCATGAAACCTTTAGTGATCTTGGCATAATTAATGATAAAACGTCAAAGGAAGTTAGACTTTCCTTGTAAACTCTGAAGTTGCCTAAGTGAGGGAGGAGGAGGCAAATTTACAATGGCCTCAACTTTTAAAGGATCCACCTAAATGCCCCTACTAGAGATAATGAATTCAAGCAATCTACCTGACTCGACGCAAAAAACACACTTGTGGGGATTCAAGCGAATTTTATAGTATCTGCATCTCTCAAAAATCAACCATAAATGATCTGGATGTTAGATCCTCTTGCGAGAATGAGCAGAAAGATCATCAAGGTAAGGCTCAACAATGGCTTTTATATCATGAAAAGCAAAGTTCATGGCTCGCTGAAAGGTTTCCCCTGCATTTTTCAATCCAAAGGGAATTTTTCTATACGCGAATGTACCCCAAGGGCAAATAAAAGCAGTTTTATGCTGGTCTTCCGGTTTGATTTGGATTTGATTGTAGCCGGAGAAAGCATCCATAAACGAGAATACCTCACTACCCACACATGCATCTATGATTTGATCAATAAATGGTGTGGGGTAATTGTCCTTAGGATAGGCTTTGTTAAGGTCTCGAAAGTCCGTACAAACGCGAATAGTCCCTTGCTTTTTATCAACAGGAACTGGGTTGGACACCCATTCAGTCAAAGCTACGGGATATATAAAACCTGCTTTCAACATCTTTTCAACCTCTGCCTTCACAGCCGCCGCTTTACGCAGGTTCACGGGGCGTAATTTTTGCTGAACTGGCTTGGCATCAGGATAGGTTGGGATCTCATGTTGAACAATAGATGGATCAATGCCTGGCATCTCCTCATATGACCAGGCAAAGATATCGCAGAATTCCTTGAAAAGGGCAGTATAAATGGCAATCTCCTTTGGAGAGCAGTTTGCACCTTTATAGATATTTTCCATGACATCTGGTTTTACAGAGATGTTGATCGGTATAGTGGAAAAAATGTTTTCCATATTCCCCTCGGCAAACACTCCTTCCCTAGGTAAAGGGTTGACAGGTGTATCAACATCATCTGACAGTCTCACATGAAACTCTTGATTTTCTATCTTGCTTAGCTCTGGAAGGAAATAAGATCAGTGATGAAGATCCTCACATATCTTATCATGCGCACACATAGCTTCTAGAATAGCTTCATCGAAAGGTAAAACAGTGTCTAAGAAATCTATGGAATGTAAAGAGTTTTCCGCCCATGCGGGCATATAGACTTCTTCCAAATCATCCGAGACTGTAAGAGGATCTGGAATGGGATCAACAGTGGTTTGGGTAATAGCTTGATACACCACTTCCACTGCAGATAAGGGCACTTCCGGTTCCTGAGGGGTTGGGAGGACCCAAGGATTAGTCCTATCGACCACCGAATCAATGGACTTCCCTACAGTAGTAGAATCGATATAAAGGACTGGAGCTGAAATATCGAATGTGCCCATCAATGATGCGTACATTCCAGCCCCCAAGCTCTGTGCAGCAGATTTGGCCTGATCAACCAATGGCACAGTGGAATCTTTAGACTCTAAGCGGCCTTTTTGGGTAAAATCAAGTTGGTCGACAGTGACCACCTTGCCCTCATGTGGAAAAACCACGACACGAAAGACAGCTGATGCAACAGCAGACATTACATAAGTCCAATTCCTACCCAGAAGAAAATTATAGTCCAACGGAGCATCAATCACTTCGACTTCAACAGACACTACTTTGCCAGCCAACTTAATCTCAAAAGCCGACAGGATACCATGTGGACGGAAAGACCTTCCATCAAAAGTAGTAAGTAAAGTGGTTGATGGGACCAGCTCTGGGGACCTAAGAGCTTTCCAACAGGCCAAGGACATAACACAAGTAGATGCTCCCTCATCAACAATTGCTCGTCCAATGGTCTTACCACCATGGACAACATCTATCGATAGAGCTACATGGTAAGGGAGGCGAATTTTAACATCAAACAGATGAAATTTCGTTGTGAGGCTCGAAGAGTCCATGCTACCTAAAGCTGCTAAGAGGGCATCCTGCTGAGCGGGACAGCTCTGTAGCACCTCTAAAGCTGACATTGCACACGGATTCTGAGCCAAGTCTTCAACCACAGAGTAGTTATAAGTGGCTCGGGCATTTGGGTTATGCAAAGTCTTCTTAAAGACACCTTTGGGTATCTTTGGCATTATTTCTGTAGGTTTCTCTATAGTGAGATGGTTGGAAGATTCAACTACAGCTTTACCCTTCTCATCGGTCTCTTTCTCATAGTTTTTGTTCCTGGTTTGTAACAAAGTTGAGGATCTAACCATGTTGATATAATCGGGGTCAGGGGCAGCTTGAGTGCCCACTACTATGGTAGAAGCTGAAGCAGAATTCTGCCCTTGGGGAAACGGATCCTTCAGGACAGCCGGTGGTTGAGCTTGGATCAGCTTCTGAGCTTGTTCCATGAGGGGACAAAGATGAGTAAGGTGGTCCCCTTGGCATAACTTACAAGGGAACTTGACTTTCTTCTTTTCCTTTTTGCCCCCATCAACATTGTTTGCGGGCTTTGGCTTGTTTTGATTTTGGTTTCCCTCTCCCTTTTTACCTTTCTTCTTCTTCCCGTCGGGCTACTGATTGCCCTTCGAAGAGGTTTGTGCAAAAACATTTGCACTTTGGGAGGAGGGGGTAGCCTTTGTTGCCTCCGTCGTAGACTGTTTGACATACAATTGGTGAAGTTGTTTTGTCAAAGACTCTACAGTGGGAGAGTTTACGGACCCAACCACACCATCGGCATGGGGTCCAGGCTTGGGTTTCTCGACCTCATGCAAAGGCCTTTGTGCCTCAGGGATAATTTCATATAGAATCCCAGACTGTGAATAAATCAAGTCCAACTGCTGGACCCTGAGTATGGCTTCTTCTTCACTAGTCACTCCTGATGTGGAAACATCCTTAGATATGTATGGCAACAATGACTTAAGGAACCACTCTAATAGAAACTCAGGAGGGATGGTAGCTTTGATAAGACTCTTTCACCTCCTCCACTCTTGGATATGATCCGAGATGTGGGTTGCCTTATTTTTTCTGAAAGTAGACAATAAATCCGTTTCGAAATCGTAACGGACCGGAAGCTGAAAGTGATTGACGAAAGCACTAGCTAGGTCCCAGAAACTACTAAAAGCAGTAGAAGGTAGCTCAATGTACCATTTTTCCGCAGTTCCAGTCAAGGTCCTCTGGAAGAGCCTCAATCTCACTGAATCTTCATTCAATGAGTTGGAAGAACACCATAAATGGAAGGTGGTGGCATGAGCCCCAGGATATTCACCATCCTTACCTTCGAACTTAGGGATGTCTGAGGGCAGTTTGGTGGGAACAGGTGGCCACAAAGGGTCATGCCTCACCGGGTCATTCATCAATTTTGATAAGTTTGGCAAGTTCAAAGTTGCTAGAAAAGGAAGTTTTGGCCTAATCGATGTATTAGATGTCCCAACTTGGGGATTAGAGGGTCCAGCCCCTGAATGCCCATAGGTAAAGGTGGGGTTGCCCCCTGACACCGATTGTGAAGTGGGAAGGTTGCTTTGAAACAGATTCCATCCATAGGCCACAGGATTTTGGGTGGGAGGTGTAGTGTACATGGTTCGGTCCATCCCCATAGAAGCTGGGGTCTGAAATACTGGAGCAGGTATCCCTCCGCTAAACAAAGAGAAGGGAGAGCTCGAGTATGGGACCGAAATAGGGGTATGGAAGCTCTTCCCATAAGAGGTGTTTCCCCCAAACTGCACTCCTACATATGAAGGAGATGGACCTACATATGGACTGGATGGGGGAATATGCTCCCCATTCCCAGGAAATCCTTGGACATAAGCCGAGGATCCTACCGGACCACTCTGAGTAGTGTAAGGGAAGGAAGAAGGAATGGTAGGTATACTGAGGATCCCAGCAACCGTGTTACCAAAAATACCTCCTATGTTGGAGTGAACCGGTGGTTGAACTACTCGGCTCGCTGGAGTCAAAGGTGTAGAAGGAAAACTTTATCTAGGGGCACTAGCCGGGGGAGGTAGTACCCCTTTAACTGGAAGGTTTGAGGTAAACACAAAAGAACTTTCTTCTGTAGAAGACATAACTCTACTCAAAGGGACACCTACTACTGGTGAACTAAAAGGTCTAACTTGGATGATCACAGGATCGTTAAGATCAGTCAAGGGGGTGTTAAAATTTCTTGCAAACTCGTCAGTCTACAATTCTTCTATCTCGACTGTGTCAAAATCAAAACGGTTAGCTATCAATTCCAGTTCACCAAGAACCTCACTTACTCCTACTGGTTCAAAAGAACCGTCTATTTCTAATCTCCACCTTTGGGGTAAAGGTGGAGGCTCCAATGTAGTGAGAGGAGGAAGGTTTCTCAACCTTCTTGACCTTCTAACAAGTTGGTCCTCCAGAATTAAAAATTTGACAAATCACACCCTAAGGTCAACTAAACACAAGCAAATCCACAGAGCATACACTAAAAAGATCCTAGAGTCTCAAGCAATTAAACCAGGGCATAAAGATATGCTTTCCCGAAGAAAGATGATGAACGATTACTTGGCGTCCTTGAGGGGTTCTCAGGCACAAGCGGAGGAATCACCCACCACCCTCCTGCACTTTCCATAAGGGTTACCTTCCAAGCCCGTTCAAGGTGAACCAGAAACAACCTTCCGGTTTATCTAGGTATGAACCCTAAAAGACAAGAGACTAAAGGCTACCTTGACAATACCAGCTGTCTGGGGGGACAGTCGTCAGCCAAAATCGTACGCATGGGCAGGGTAGCTGAGCCCGAAACTCTGTCTAGGACAGAATCCCCAGATGCATAAAATTCCTGGGTTACGTTTTGACAAGGATTTGGAGGGTTATCTCCTCTGTCCAAGCCTCCACGCAGCCTAGTGCTTAACTCCCGTTTGAGAGAAGCTTCCCAGATACAGTGATAGAATCAAGGATTTACCTAAAGAACGGTCCACTACGTCTGAGTTTATAACTTTTGGGAAGTTTACACTCCCTAGCCTACAAGTCTAGCCTAAGCTAGTAGGTGAAAGGCCCCTAAAAATAAAAAATTACTAGTAAATTTTAATTTATGCGTTTATTTTAATGGTTGTTTCTTACTCAAGAGGAAATGGAAGTGATATACTGTATGGTGTTTTGACTCAGCAAGAAATAAATGGAAGTAAAGTGCATTCAAAGCAAACTACTACTATAAAACAAACTTCTTTTCATTTTTTCAAATATGTATTGATGAACTAAAGCACTGATAAGAGAAACTAAGCTTATGTTTTTGTAATTTTCTGAGATTATATATTTTTAAAATGAAGCAAACACTACTTATGCAAAAATCACAATGCAAAAGACTAGCTATGTTTTGTTTTTCACTTTAAAAATTGCTCAAAAATATGCTATGCATATACAATGGACTATGCTTGAGTAAAATTGAAACTTATGAACTATATACAAACTACAAACTGAAACAAACAGGCTGACAGAACCAACAGACCAGCAAGAGAAGCAAGCTAGGAACCCTAGCTTGGGTGCAAACAATGGCACAAAACCACTGCAGACTTAAAAAGGCAAGTGCAAACCAACAACTGTCAGAAAGCAGACTGGAAAAATAGAGCCCAAGGCCCTGATCACTGATCTGGACTAAGACACTTTAACCAAGAACCCAAACAAGCCAAATGCTTCAGGATGCAAATAGTAAATAGACCAACTAAACAGACTCAATGGCTTTCAAAAAGCACTAAGATGTGATCACCTGAGGCAATCAAGAAAACTCTACAGCATTATTAAATAAAGTCTTCTCAGAAAACAAGGACTATAACAAGAAAAGACATAAGCAAACTCTTCTTTAAAAATCCAAACTTTCAGGAGTACTCGCGATTGTCTAACAGTGCAACTCGCGAATGCTCGCGACTGTGCAGTATAACAACCCACGAATGCAACTTTATACTCGCGACTGTTCAGTGGAGCAACCCGCAAATGGGTATAAAAATTTTCTCAAAAGAAAAGAAAAAACCCTAATACTTTCAAATGCTGAAGTAAGCAAGAGCCAGGATAAAAAACCACAAACAGACTCACAAGCAAAACTGGTCAGGATAACAGAAATGACCTACAACAGTCTAGGCATCCCCAGTGGAGTCGCCAGTTCTGTTGTAAGGGATTATGCACCTAATAATCATAGGTTGGGGGTTACCAACATACTCAAACACTTGCAGACAATTGAATTCTAAAGTGCAAAATAGGAAATAGAAGGGTTAGAAGAACTTACTTGTTAAACGAAGTTCGATCCTTGCTAGTCCTCTTCCAATCTGCTCCACTTCCAAAGTATTCAAGGTTCACTCCTCTTTCACCTGTTCAGAGACAATCTTCCAGATATAGAGTGATTCATATATATATATATATTAGCAGGTTAGATAAATCAAATATGAAATACTGAAGCATAAACAATTATCAAACCAAGATATATGAGACACATGTGGAAGAAGTAATCTCTTTATTATCAATAATGAGAAAGTTCAGAGTACAACCAAATGTCTGAGACAAGGATTCCTCTGTCACCAAAGGATTCTGAGTTTCACTGCTCCCAAGACTTCTGTGAACAATCCACCAGCATAACTTTTCTCGAAAGTGTAAGTCACTACAACCCTCCCCAAGGCCGGTATTTATATGGGTGAAATAACACAGTTCTCGAAGGTTGGGGAAATTGTAGCAGTTAGGGAGATTAAGTAAAATGACTTAACTAAACTTCCATTAGCGTGTGATTTTATGTTTTCATGTTAAGAGGCACATTCACGGGTATGTAGTAGAGAAACCTGTGAATGACTCGCGACTCTGTATAAGCGCAACCTGCGAATACATGGATTCGCGACTTGCTGTGAGGGAGACTCACGAATGACTCGCTAGTTGTCTATAAAGACAGTCGCGAATACATCCCAACATGGTAAAATGGAAAAGTAACTAGCTGGATGAAGGTAGAATGTATTTCATGACAAGCCAAGCTATAGTGTTAAGGGCAAACCTTTATCCATAAGTGTCCTTTTGTGTTCCGACATGAGGGATATCAGCACTCGGACGGAGAGGTGCCACTCAAGTGTATAACAGTTTGTCTTGTGGAGATGCTTGTCAACACTAGGGCAATAGTTGTAAGCTTCTCCATACATCTTTAATGCAAAGCTGATTTCCATCCCACATTACTGTTGTTTTGATTTCACATGTACATGTTGGTAGATTCCTTAGTCACTGACATGGATAAGTAGATGATTTTCTCGTAGCTTTGATGTGTTTGCATGTTTGATCTGTTTGCAGGTACACAAGTTCACTATCGAAGCAGCATTCCAGGTGTCTACGACATTCAGGGAAGGTCTTCATCCTTTGCCGTTCACTCATTTGTTCTGGATCTGAACCATTCAGACTAGAGGAACAGCTTATGTCCGCAGAAGGTGCAATATTACTGATTACAAATATGGCGACTCCACTGGGGAGAAGTGCATATCTTAGTTGATACGATCTTCCTCAGTTCTTGAACTCTTGTCTGAATCCAGGCTCCATCTCCAACTCTCTTTAGTCAGATCTGCCATCTGACTCAGTGAATTTTGGTTTGAAACTTTCAGATGTGTTCAGATCTGAATTATTTCAACTTTTTATGCTCCTCTTTACTGTCAATCCATCAATTTTTTCCTTGATTTGATCAATTTTTAAATTGATCTTTCGTTCTCCTTTTTTTTCGGATCTATTTAGGGAACTGCTGATGCACTGTTGGCATTAAGCAGTGCCACCGCTTGAAACCTGTTAGTAGTACGCGATGCCACCACCTGAGCCCCATTATCTAGAAGTGCTACTCATCTAGAACCACTCTGTCAAGACCCCTCCAGCGCGGTTCTAGGTAGGCCTTGTTCCAAGACTACTTTTTTCTCATTTTTTGTAAAAATTTGAGTTTGTTTGCTTTCAGCCTTACACTGTCAGGCATGTGTGTTAGACTCTGAATGCTTATGGTTTGAAATCATGTGGTAAAATCTAGATTAGGCTTATTTATTGAAGAATTCAAAAGCTAGATTAAGCTTGTTGATTGTTCGGTTTCTTCAGTGCTAGATTCTGTGGATTGAAGAATTCAAAAGCTAGATTAGGCTTGTTGATTGTTCAGCTTCTCCAGTGCTGATTGGTTGTGATTGTGAAAGGATTTATTTTTTAAAAAGCTTAGGTGTTAGTGAGCTCTCTTTTCATTTATGTTATAAAGACTGAAAGAAAAACATTTAATTAGCATCTAGATTTCATTTTTGTCACGTCCCCATGCCTCCGACTGGCACAAAGGACGCGACTACCAGCTTAATAAGACCGGGCTAACCGCCCATGAACATGTACAGGAAGTAAAATCACCTAGAACAGAATGCTTAAGCGAATTTGAACTAAATTATGCACCCAGAATTATTAATCATTCACAGAAGCAATTTAATCATCATACACAGCGGAAAATAACAACATTCAGACATGCATTCATTCAACATGTTCATTTCATTTTAATTAACAGTAATATAGAATTGCAGAGGTAAAATGCACAAGATTACTTATCTTATGAAAGCTTTGCTCCACAACCAGCTACGTCGCTGCAACGTTCCACCCAACCATAGGCCAGCATGCTCATCAATCTCTCAGCAACGCTGCCACCCCCGAGCTGGGTATGATTCTCTAAGGAATAAGGGAACTAGCAGGATTACACATAGCCAGGATACACAAAACACATAGCCAAGCCAACCAAGTTGGGTTTATCAGGCCATTAAGGAGCTGAAGAAGGAAATTGCTAAGCTGGTGAGCTCATTACAGAGCCAAGAACACCCACACCAAAACTAGCCTGACCTCTAAGACACCCATCCACACCCAACACAAGGAATCAGTCCCTTCTCGGCTACATAGTCCCTCACACCCTGCATTCCCTTCCAGTGCTATTCAGGGGTGATGGAGAAGAAGGCTAGCCCTCTAGCTCTGCCTGTGTGGTTTCTAGCACCAGGTTTATCAAGCAAATAAGCCAACACCCTTGCTCCCAATACAGTCCGAAGACCAACAATTGCACTCTGGCAATTAAAATTCATCTCTCACAGCTTAAACAGGGAAAAACGAATTACACAGCCCCACACATATCAGCAAAAACGACTCACACATGAGGATACACACACAGTCCTGAAGCTTATCATTGAACACAACTCACAGCAGGGGGAAAACGTCCCAAATAGTCAGCAGCTCCAAAAACGTGAGGAAGACAACCCAGGCTCTGGCATTACAAAAACGACCTCCAATCCCTGGGAAAAACGAAGCCAGCAACCAAAAACGTGGAAGGAAAAAAATAGGAAAAAACTCCAGCTGCTCCCCAAAATGTGAGGAAAACTGGAAAACATGAATGCATAGCAGAATGGCATACGTTTTTGGGCATTTTTCTTGCCAAGGAAGTCAGAACACATTTTTCAAAAATGGTTCTCTGCCCAATTCAAATTTCCTTTCCCATACTCTTTCCCTCCCATGCAATAACTGCCTCAACCACCAGCAGTCTTTCTTTAATGAAAGTGGTTGGGTAAAAACAAGAAGAAGTCACATGGGTACTTTCCCTTATTGGCTAAAGTTGGACAATTTCCCCACATCCTTACCCTTGGAAGATCATGCCCCATTCGATTTAGTTGTCGCGGCCGTAGCTGGTTGTGTTCATTTTAATTAATTATAGATGCATATTTACATGATGCTGAAACTTAATATGTGCTGCACGCCCCGATATTCAATCGGTGACGATTTAAATCCCAAAACATAGCATAACCAATCAATGGTGGGGCCTTGGCCTTTAGCTCCACACCATGAGCATTACAATATATACATCATATACATCTAATGTAACGGGGTCAAGACCGGGACGTGAATTTTTTTTGACTGAGATTAGGTCATTATCATTATTGAGCATGAGACATTGGATCTCTAATTAGCCTCACAACATTTCAGGTTCTCTGTGTTATTTTGTCTCTTTTGCATTAGTAACATCTCATCAAAATAAAAAATATTGTAGCTTTAAGTTAGATCTATCTATGTTTTGAGAAAAATCGAAAAATAGAGTGCATATGCATATAGTGTGCTTCTTGTTTTTATTTTAGGAAAAGATACTCTTCCCTTTTTTATTACTTTCAAAAAATAGAAATGAGTTTGGAAAGTGTTGCTTGTCTTTGATTTTTATTTTTTCAAGATTGTTGTTTGGAAATTTTTGGTTTTAAAACAAAAGAAAATACTCTCTTTCCCTCCCATAGGTAGGCATACCACGAACGATAAAGTGAAATATTTGCATATGCATACGGCATGGTTTTACTTTTTTTGTCAAAATTCCATGCATTCACCTAACCGTCCACTTTAAAATCAATGGTAGTTATAGGTTAAAATTTAAATAGCAATTTGAGTGATAGGTTAGAGACATGTTCAGGCATCATTAAGCGTAGGAGCTATCGTTACTCGTACGCATTACATCCCGAGACTCGTGCGGTTCTTCCACGTACCATCTGTATATCGAACGGCATTTCATGTACCCTTGAGGTATATAGAAAGGTACTTCATGTAATCGATTGTATATCGGAAGGCCCCTTGTGTACGGTTATGCACTAGAAAACACTACTACCGATTTGAGCTCCCATGTACCTTGCATATATCAGGAGACCCCACTAGGATACCTTATCCATCTGAGAAAAGCCCTTTGGCTGTCTTTCTTGGAGCCATACCTTGAAAACAACATTTGGGGAGATTTCTACGCATGTACCCTTGAGGTATATCACGAGTGGCACCTTCTTGACAATCCTGGTGAAAGATCCAACTATCTGAACTCCTCTTGTCATTTAAGTTTTCTTGTTTGGCCTATAGCTTAAGTAGGGAAAATTTTGGTGTGTTTTCTAGTTTTTTGAGACCCTAGGTTAGATAGGAGCTTTACAAAATGGCTAAGCTAAGATAGTCCAGAAGAGTATGGGGCTTGCTACCTGATTTTATTCCTGTTTCAGGAAAAAATCCAATGGAAGCTATCGACCAAGGAGCTACTACCACCTCCCAAGTGTGAGATAATTTGGTTGCAAAAAGTGGAGGACCATATCCTTCACACTCGCCTCCCTTGGTCCAACAACCTTCTTGGGGTAATAATTCATTCCATTCTCCCATAGAAGGTCATGTTGATGATACTACCCATCCAGATTATGGTCCCAATGCTCCATTTTGGGATACCTCTATAGGACAAGCCATTACCTCATTTGGCACCGATTTAAACTTTTCTAAATAAGTTTCTCCAGATGAAGAAGAATGTAGACAATACCACACAACCATTTTCCATGCATAGGAGATTGAAAAGAAAATAGAGGACATATTGGGAACACCACCATCACATTCCACAACTGTTCTCGTGGGATATCGTTCACTTGCTGATTCTATGAGACCCATTGAAACGATTCTAGATCAAACAGTGAATCCACATAATCTAGGTCAAACTACAAACCCCACCACCTCCCATATTATGTATGTTACCAATCCTCCCAGGTCTTCCACACCTAAGGCTCAACATTCAATTCTTGTTTCGTCATTACCTTCTAGTGCCGGGGGGAAACCCCTGGCCAGGGATGATTTTAAGGAACCATACTTATTAAAAAGTGTATAAATGTTGGTGAATATTACCAATTCTTAAAACATCAACTATAAAATGATTGGCGATATTTTTCAAAAAATATTTTAATTTCCAATAATTTTATGTCGTTTATATAATAATTTGGCTATTTTGAGGGTGGAAAAATGTTACCCCTTCAAAATTGGGCGAAATAGGGCTTCAAAAAATGAAAAATGGCGAATCTTTTTTGGGAGAAAAACATTGAAAAATAGCCCACTGGGCTAAAATTCGCCCCTAAAATCATCCCTGCCCACGGCAAGACCTATGTTATCTAGCACCGAAATTGTAACTAGTCAAGGATAGACCTCTGGTATAGAGCAACCTACAGTTTATGTCCTTCCCACCCACACTAATGTGGTTAACCCCCCATCTAGTTCAGGTCAGCCCTTGGGGGCACAACCTGTAATCAATCAAACCTCTTGGGGTCATGGTTATACAACAAATCAAATACCTATAGGAAACATTAATTATCCACCCAGCCCTACAGGAATGACTTATGTTGGAATTCCATATCCTAGTAATACTTTCATGACATGGGGGCAACCTAACTGGTCCTACATTCTAGCTATGGGGGGGATACCTATACATACTACCGGAGGTGCCGGAGCACCGCCTTATGGAGGTCCTCCCCCTAAAGGGCCTAATGGTCCTAGAGGGCCAGGTGGTTTTCCTCCTTATGGTCCTAATGGTCCTGGTGGTCCTAGGGGGCCTGGAAGCTTCCCTCCTTATGGCCCTAGAGGGTCTGGTGGCCCTCCTCCTAGTGGTTCTGGAGGCTCTGGAGGTTTACCTTCTAGATGTCCCAGAGGGTCTCATAGTCTGCCTCCTGGTGGTCCCGATGGTATTTGTGATCCCAATGGTCCTGGTGGTCTCGGAGGCTCTGGTGGTCCTAATGGTCTTGATCCCAGAAATCAACCCCCTGCAGGCAGATTTTTTGGTAGTTCTTCCACACAACAACTTGTCTATCAGTCTACTTATATTCCTACTGGTAATTATATGCCATATCAATATTACCAGGATGTGCAACCTAATCGTCAGTTACCTTTCCTAGCAACTTTGGACTTGCTTGATTTGTCCAAGTTGATTAATGGCCCCGTTCAACATAACCCCTCGTGGCCTCCCATTTCGGTAAAGTTACCATCGGACATTCCAAAGTGCAATGGGAAACAGGGAAATGATCTGAAAAACCATGTCATGACATTCCATCTATGGCATTCTTCAAACTCCCTTATGGATGATTCAGTTTGTTTAAGACTGTTTCAGTGAACTTTGACCGTCACATCCACGAAATGGTACATTGAACTTCTGCAACATTCTTTGGTGGATTTTGGATCATTGGCAACTATATTTCTTACACATTTTCAGCTTCCTATTCATTATGAAACGGGTACTGATCTCTTAACTTCTCTGCGACAGAACACCTCCACCCACATATCCAATCATATCCATGAGTGAAGAAGGTGGAGAAGACTTATTGAGGCTCCTATTCCGGATCAGTTATTAGCTGATTGGTTTACTAAATCCTTGTTGCCTCTCATTTCCTGAGATGTGGCTATGGGCGGTTCCGTTATTAAAGAGCAAGCCATTAGTTGATCCCAGTATCTCGACTTAGTCTATTCCCAGTCTGGAACTTTGTATGACTTGATTCCTCAAGCTCCTTGCCCAAGCACCGATCCTGCAAAGCCACTAGCAGAAGTCCTTGTTGATGGGATTGTTGGTTCAATCCAGTCCCCATCAGCAGCAAAAACTACCAAGCAACCCCAGACTACCACCCCTACTCCTTCGACTCCTAAGTTTTTCGCTGAGGTAAATTCTATTTAGAGTATTCAAACCTCTGGCAATAATAAAAAGAAAGGTAAAAGTAAAAATTAAAAACCTAGAAACCAACAGGAGAATCCAAAACCAACCACCAATGAAAATGATAAAGAGAAATGAAAAGCAAAATATCCATGTTTGCTATGCGGAGGTGACCATTTCGCAAAAGACTATCCCCGCTGGGATGAAATCACCCAAATTTTGAAAACAAATCCCGCACCCGCAGTTCTCATGGATCCTTTTCCCTCTCAACAACAACTGATATACCACATGTCTAATCAGGGAAACTCTAGTTCGTTACAGAAAATTCGCATGATGTCCTCAGATACCATCAGTTTACAAACTCAAAGTCAGAGTTACGACAAACCCATAGACAAGAAAGAAGACCATTCTTCTTCAAGAAAAACTCCCTCTACTGGTTCTCCTGACTCCTCGTCTACTGTCCCCCTAACCATCGAGAATCCTACACTTGATATGGTTTTGCATCCACCCAAGAGTACTCTTAGGAAGGTTGTTTTTAACCCTAATGCCTGAGCTGCTCAATTTTATAATGTAATTGAAGATCTCACTCAGGCACCATGTGCAATGTCTACCCTGGAAGTGCTCCAAAGTTGTCATACACAACACAAAAACCTGTTAATTACATTAGGAGCTTTACACCTGGACAATACTAATTTGATTCATTTCAATGTCGAGAACTAGAAGTCTAGACTAACTCACAAACTTGCTTTCCAAATCATCATGAAAGTAGTCAGAAAGAAGGTTTTTAGGACTGTCTTAGACGAAGGAGATTCAACTTCGGTTTTGTCCCTATCTTGTTCAAAAGCTATCGGCTCTTGCGAGATTGTAACATCACCTACAACTCTGAAAGCCTTTGATGGATGAGGTTTCCAGCCCCACAGTTTCATATCAGCCCTTGCAGTCGAGGTTGGGGGAAAAACTATTTATATTCAAGTAGAAGTAGTAGACGCCTCGTTAGATTACAACCTCCTTCTAAGAATAAATTGGTTTTACATCATGACTCATGTCACTTCGACGGTATTCGCCTCGTTAGATTACAACCTCCTTCTAAGAAAAATTTGGTTTTACATCATGACTGATGTCGCTTCGACGGTATTTCAAATAGTCCAATTTCCACATCTAGGGATAATTATTACCATTTATCAGCTTGATTTTTGTACACCGTATGTTACTACCTCTACAATTAATAAAATCCCTATTTTAGGCCAGTCCCCTCCTCCTTACCAGTCAATTGGGGTAGGCATGTTGAAGGATTCATCCCTTATGGGGATTTTTCCATCCACTACTCCTAACACAGACACAGCGATAGTAAATATGATTGCATCATTTGATTATCAGACCAAAGGAAAACAAATCATTGAGTCCACCTCGTTGAGTCTGCATGAAGAAATGTACAACATCATTCAAACCCTTTCCGATGATCACACTGATGAACTTCATCTGGTGGCTTCGGATCCTTACCACCTACCCTACTGGTTAGAACCATCTCTTCCTATTCTGTATTATCTCTCTAAGACTTTTCCTTTCAATGATTCCATTATGGAGATCATGAATACGAATGATTCCATTTGGGAGGATCACCATCATAGATCCTCGTTCCTTCCCAACACCGGTTCGGTAGACCATGACTTTGCATCCCTGTTTTCCACTGATATTGTCAACGCACCTCAAAATCCTATATTGTTGCAAGACATAGATTCTGAAGGAAACCTTTGCAACATTACTTAGACAAATCTGATTGACATATCAGCCAAGCTTGGTACCATTGAGCATGTTCATGTTGCGAAGAACTGCTCGACAGACGAATCTGAAGCATACAAGGCACTTTTCAAAGAATTCTGTGATATTTTTTCCCGGTCTTATGAATAAATGTCAGGGATATACCCATCCATTGTGGTCCATGAAATTAAAACCTATCCCACTGCTAAACCTGTCAGGAAAAATCTAAGGCAAGTCCATCCATAGAAGGCCGCAGCTATTAAAGCTGAAATAGAGAAACTTCTAAAAGCTGGGTTTATTTATCCCCTACCCCTAACGGAATGGGTATCAAACGTTGTCCCTATCAATAAAAACCAGGGAACCTTTAGAGTCTATATCGATTTTAGAGATTTGATAAAGCTTGTCCCAAGGACAACTTTCCCACTCCACATATCGCTCATATTATCAACAACTGTGCCAGAAGTGTCATCTTTTCATTCATGGATGGATTTTCTGGCTATAATTAGATTGAGATATTACCCACCGATCAGCACAAGACGGCATTCATTTTCCCATGGGAAACCTTTGCATATAGGAAGTTACCATTTGGCTTAAAAATTGTTGGAGCCACTTTCCAGCGTGCGATGTCCTATGTGTTTCACAATATTGAACATATTATTGAACCATACCTTGACGACCTCCCTGCTCATTCACAGCGACAGGAGGACCACCCTGGTCATCTTAGAGATCTTTTCCTGAGATGCCATCATTATAATATATGGCTCAATCCACATAAATTTGTTTTTTGTGTTGAGACGGGATGCCTGTTAGGTTTTGTGGTCTCTAAGGATGGCATACAGGTAGACCCTTTGAAAATTGCAACCATTTTAGCTCTACCAGCCCCAACCAATCTTCTCAAACTCCAAAGTTTGCATGGGAAGGAAAAATTTCTCCGTCATTTCATGTGCAATTTTGCAGAGAAAACGCACGGCTATATGCGTCTCCTTGAAAAGGACACCCTGTTCTTTTGGGATGACCAAACCCAACACGCCTTTGATGATCTCAAACATGCTCTAACTCATTCACCTGTGATACACCCCCTAGATTATTCAAAGGATTTTCTCTCATATATTGCTGCCTCCACTACTACCATCACTATGGTTTTGGTGCAAGAAAATCCTGACGGTCAGGAGCATGTGATTTACTATGCTAGTAAGAATCTTATGGATTCTGAAACTCGATATTCATGCATGGAGAAGTTAGCATTGGCCATGGTCATTGTTGTACAAAAAATTTGTCACTACATTTTGCTCTGCACAACCATTGTATTGGCAGACCAGAATCCTATGTATTACATCCTGACTTGTCAGGTGTTCGGGGAAAAGTACTCCTGATGGATAGTCATAGTACAAGAGTTTGATCTGGAATTTTCCAAAGCCACATCAAAAAAATCCTTAGTCTTTGCCAAGTTCATGTGTCATCTTCCTTGTGCTTTGATGGAATCTGAGCCTAGCAATTCATTTTCAGATGAATTCATGTTCCTGGAGATTTTCTTATTTATCTCCAAACACAAATATTTCAGCCAAATCTATCCCATGACGATCACCGCCATATCCATCACCATGCAAAATACTACCTCATCTTGAATGACACCTTGTATAGACGTGGGATCGATTCTATTCTCTGGTGATGCCTCACCAATGAGGAAGCTGAACAAGTGTTGAATGATTGCCACTCTGGATCATGTGGTGATCATTTATCTGGGATGGCCATAGCCCAGAAAATCCATTGCGCTAGCTATTTCTGGCCTTCAGTCTTTAAAGACTGTCACAAGGCTATCAAGAAATGACCACTGTTATAGCTGATTTTACCACACCAGGTGAATCACACTTGTATGGCCTTCCCCTGTCCCTCTGTAGACTCCTTAGACCCCTTGGACCATTTTTTGTCCTTTGATGTTTCCTAGACCATCCCTATAAACATGTGAAAATTTCTATACGCGATTTTTAAACCCCTTATCACGTATATACGCGGGTTTGACCCCTAAAACCATGTACATCGAGATGTGTGCAAAATCCAAATCCTTTTGGAGTTTTCCTTGACATGGATCCAACTCACTCGACTCCCGGCCTTCTATATTCCTTGAGATCGCTCGGATTCAACCTTTCATTACCCCTTCGAAAAGATATATAAGGAACTCTTTGGATACATTGAAGGCATAAGAGAATTGAGATCAAAGAAATATAGTCCATTGTTGCCATAATTTATGCTTGAGTCTGCATCCCTTTGTTCCTTGGAGCACTTTGGTGTTCTTCCTAAGCTTGCCTTTTGCTTGTGAGCTTGCTATCGAGAGATGGAGGATTGAGGTGGTGGAGGCACAAGTGGGGGATTCAGTTTCTCCGATTCGTAGATGTGCCAACAGAGATTGTATCCATTGTAATCTCTGATTTTATATTAATAGAAATATATTTTCCTATCCAATAATGTATGTTTGAATGAATATTTTATCCATGGATGATTTCAAATGCTTATACATTGTTGACTATATATGCTAGAATAGATCTAACACCAATATATAGTATGCTTGTCTTGTTTACTTGTTGTTGAGGAACACGGGGACTTCAGTCAGTGAACCTCTCACATAGCACGTGCGATCGTGGGATATTAAAGAATACCATTAATTTCGAGAGATATTGACCCAAAATCTTTTTGTTGAAACCTCCTCCCAATACTTAAAACCTCCTCCCCATCCCTTTTTATACCTCAATCCTTATAAACCACCCTACCCACCCCCACCTTAAACCCCTCATCCCTCCAATACCTGCAATATATTGGTTCGATTTTTTATCATTTTAAAACCCACAATATGAACTAACGTGATAGGATATTGGCCAACAAGTGAAGCCCCCGTGTTGAGGAAGTGATTCATCAATTCAAGATGAAGTTGGAAAGCTCAACGGGGATCTACTTCAACTGTCTAGAATAAGGTACGAGGTTTGATCCTTTAGTGTTAGATATTTGATTTCTATTGCATATTGGAAATGATTGATTTCTGGAGTCAAGCTATCTGTTGTGGTAGCCCAAGCCATAGGAATTTCTATCCATAACATAATTGGAGACTCCGCTGGGGAGTTCCTAGTATTTGTCCTTTGGGGGTTTTTCTATCAGCATTCAATGACTTTGAATTGCTCTTCTTTCTCTTGTTTCTGTGTCGGGTCTGGGGGCATGTTTGCCTGGTAGTGTCGTACTGGTGTGAACTTTGTCTCAGCTTGTCTGTTGGCCTTTATTTTTATGCACCTTTCTTCCTGTACACGAATTTTTAACTCACAGTCACATATATACGTGGGTTTCACTGCTATTTCTGCGTACACACGCGGGTTTACTGCGAAAAGTCACATATGCCCTTAGTTTTTCTTTCTAGAGGAAGATTTATTGTTGCTGGGTGAATTTGGATGATTGCTAAGTCTCCTTTGATACTGCTAGAGTTTGTATACACCTCTATTTCTGACCTAAGATGTTTTTTTTAAGGTAAAATTTCTTTTGTGAAGAATGTTCTTGTCATTGTATTTTTTATTTTTTGTTTTGGGATTAGTGCATTAGATTTATTTTACCTTAGTACTTTTCTTGAGTGTTCCTTGATTGTGCTTGCAGAGTCTGGGGGTTGTAGAATCATTCTTTTGCTTTAATATCTCATTTTTATTTCAAAAAATCTAAAAATATTTGCTTATCATTATGCATTGCATCTTGCATTTTGCATAGTAATTGCACTAGATTTGCTTTGGAGTATTAGTCAGGATTTCATATAGGACAGTTTGCATCTATCATTCGAAGAAAATTGTGCATTTCACGTAGTAGCATACCCTGTTTTTCATGGGCACAATGCATTTTCATTGATTGTTAAGAGTGCATTTTGCTTCATGTTGTGTCATAACGCCATTAGTTGCACGGTCATATACCTCTTTGGAGTAATAAATCCAATTGAAATCAACGCTTAATTAAAATGAACTACAATAATTTATTTGATAGGGTTCACCAACAATATTAGGTTTTAGGGTCTTGGAATAGTTCATTGTGAGTAAGTTCTCCAAGACCACTAAACAACAACATGTATGTGTCTGTCCAGGTGAGTGTGTGAAATTCCTTTGTATAACCAGTGTTTCTCAGAATCCTCCTCTCAAAAGGGATTCAAGCACGAGGCAGTGTGAGCGGTTATTGATTGGGATGACCCCTAGTCATAACTAAGTAGCACTGGAGATATTTCCAAGATTGTATTCATATCTGGGGGCTCTTTCGAGAGTTTCGGGCTTTGTTTCTCTACCCATACGGTCAATTCTGCCTACGACTGTCCACCTAAGCATTGATTATATTGAGGTGAACTTAGTGGCCTTACCTAGGATATCAAGGGGGTACTCTATAGGGGTTATTCTATGGGTGTCCCGACTAGGTTGGGGTCGGACAACACAGTCTCTTTATGTGTTGAAGCTGAGGGCCACAATAATTGGCTACGTACTTCCGCTTGTTGTGTATGGGAGTCTCAAGCCTCTCCTAGGCGAGACATACCTGCTTCATTCGAGAGCTCATTTATCCTACCCTTGATTGCTTGTGTTTTGCTTTAGATTTTATTGGTGTATGCTCTATGAACGTTAGCTTGCTTAGGGTTTGTGTAGATAGAGAGTCTTTTATATTTTTTGAGTCATTGTGGATTCAGGTGTGGCACCTCGCCATTTTTGTCGTTTAGCAGGACTTCTTCCTTCTACATTTCCTCCTCCTTTGAGAGAGAGTGATAGACAGACCAGGCAGACTACTTCTCACATTGATTCACATATGATGGGAGACCATGTTGAAGGTATTCCTGCACCACCTTCTCCCATTCAAGTGGAAGATGGGGAATTTACTCCTACCTATGATCCTTCACCTGATTTAACTAAGTTAGGTCCTATAATTTCTAAGATAGGTACTTTTCATGATGGACCTACTTACTCTAGTTTGGATCCCCCATTAACGCATCACTGGTATGGAATGCCGGAAGATGATGAGACTCATTTTGAACCTGCAAGCACTAGTTATGGTAGTTACAATATGTCTAGTTTTCCCACACATGATTTGGCATTTCATGTAGAGTCGGAGTTTGAGACTCGCACTATGCCTGGGGGCACTCTCATTCCTTACCATGCGGAGAGGTTTGGGAGCACAAGTCACATTGCACCTTCCATCCCGGTAGTGGAAGCTACATCACATATTCCTCCTAGGCCTAGGGTTAGTGATCCTATTAGGATACCAGATCTGAGACAAGTGACTATAGGGAACAACACGTACATAATTATACAATTCCCTTCATCCTCTGTCCCTAGTTCTTCGAATGTTCACCCTCCACCTCATTCACGTGGTCCTTCAGGCCAGAATTTTGCTACGATTCAGGTCCGTACTGCTGTTACTAAACCAGTTCTGTCTCAAGTTCAAGTACCGCCAGTTGTTTTTGGAGGTCATGTTCATACTTCTAGAGGTCATATTACTACTTCTGAAGTGTATATTCCTACTTATGGAATGTATATTCCTACTTTCGGAGCGTATATCCCTACTATACAGAGTGTCTCATGGGACATCTCATGCAATGACTTATGGACCTTACTATGGGATGCAGTATGGACAGGGTTCTTCACCTTATGGGTGCGGGTATCAACAACTCGCTTACTCTCCAAATTACAGCTTTGTAGCTTTGAATAGTCAAGGTACACCACAATATGGTGCTTCGATGCCACCCTATACGAGTCAAACAGGAGGAGGCCACTATGGCCAAGGCCATGGTGGTTATGGTAACCAGACCTATGTGAATCAGAACTATAAGGGAGTATTCCATCGACCTACTCATCCTAGGCTCCCTTTCCTTGCAATGTAAATCTTCCTGACTTGTCGAGATTGACGAACGATCCTATAGCTCATTACCCTGCTTGTTCGGCTGTCCCTATTAAGCTTCCCTCGTACATACCCAAATTTGAGGGAAAACCGGGAGAGGATCTGAGTGAACATGTTACTACCTTTCACCTATGGTACTCTTCAAATTCCTTACACCAATATTTGATCCATTTAAGGTTGTTTCAACGCACCCTTACAGGGCCTTCCACGAAATGGTATATAGAGCTACCTAGGGGGGCATTCGCTTTGTTCGATGACCTAGCGATGATTTTTCTTAACCACTTCCAACTACCAGTGCATTATGATGTTGGTATGGAACTCTTTTCGACATTTTGATAGGATAAAGCCACACATATCTCGGATCATATCCAAGAAGGCATAGACGAAAGAGGTTGATTAAAGCATTTATACCGTCGGAATTCCTCCTCGAATGGTTCCTTAAGTCGTTATTGCCTTATATAGCGAAGGACATTTCTACATCCAGAGTGCAAAATGAGGAACAAGCCATTTTTAGGGTGCAGGAACTAGATTTGATTTATGCTCAATCCGGTTTGTTATATGATATCATTCCGAATGCTCCGCATTCTAGTTTCAACCCGAAAGTTAAACCTAGACCACATGCTGATGGCATTGTTGGTTGTGCGAGTGCTAAAACTGCGGATTCGGTTGCAAAACAAGTCATTCAATTGTCAATCAACCAATCTACTTTGGGACAAGCCACAGCTTCATCTCAACCCACCCAAACGGTGAGTGTGCTTTCGGTGCAATTGTCGGACCAGAAGGGTAACCAAAAGCCTGGAAGGAATAAAAAGAAGGGTAAGAACAATCATAAGAGTGGGAATAGGAATGAAAATGCTAATAATAATGACAATAATGCCCGTAATGCTGGGGGAGACAAGAAAGCTAAACGTAAGGTTAAATTTCCTTGCAAGTTGTGTAAGGAAGATCACCTCACTTACTTGTGCCCTCGTATCGATGAAGCCTCGAGATTCTTAGCGCAGGGCCCAGCTATGCTGACTAACCCTTCACCTCACAATCAAAACATGAACTCAAGGACCCATGATCAGTTTGGTGGTGATCAATATCCACCAAAGGGTAGTGGTCGTGGTTGCATTAACATGGTACATGCTACAAAAGTTGTGACCCATGTGAAGGACTATGGTTCATCACAACCCAACCCAAGAAAGGAACCTGATCCACCAGGGACTCCTTTTCATATTGAAAAACCTATGGATAAACCTGAATTTGCACCTCGCATTCCTAAGGGAGTCCTTAAGTGTTTGGGGCACAATCCTAATTCTCGAGCCGCCCAGAACTATTCTGTTGTCGAGGATTTGGGCCACACTCCTTGTGCAATGTCTGCATTAGAAGTACTCCATAGTTGTCCTTCGCAAAGGAAGTCTTTGTTTTCTACCCTTGGTATGAATGATGATGATTCTTCCTCTGGGATTAAATTTGAAACCGTAGGACTTCAACCTCGCTTGCCTTACTATGTGTTTCTTTTGATTCATGTAGAATGTCTCAACATGACCGTCAAGCGCACTATGATAGACGAAGGCGCTACTACTTCTGTGATGTCTTTATTGTGTTGGAAGGGTTTAGGTTCCCCTGAGTTGTCTAAATCTATGACCATGTTAATTACGTTTGATGGGAGATCATTTAGGCCACATGGGATCCTTCCTTCCCTTAAGGCCTGTTTCGGAGGGAAGACTGTTGCGATAGAGGTTGAGGTGGTTGATACGCCCCTTGACTACAATCTCTTGCTGGGTAGGAATTGGATGTACAGTATGCAAGTCGTAGCTTCTTCACTATTTCATGTTGTATGCTTTCCATTTAATGGGAAGATAGTTACGATTGATCAAATGTCATTCAAGAATCCATTGGTTACCCGATCTTTGGGAACTTCGATCCCGATTGTAGAGCACTCTCAGCCGACAACTGGGAGTGTGGGTGTGGGCATGTATCCATCCCTCATGGGAATCTTTAGTTGTCCTCCACCTATCCTTATGATAGGGTCTAGTTCTGGTGAGGCTTTGACATCTGTGAGATTGGTGTCTTTTCACATGTGTCATATGGAAGACCCTTGGATTCTTCCTACACCGAATACTTTGAGTGAGCCCATCGTGACAGATGTGTTGTTGCCTGCAACTATGGTAGCTTATCAAGCTAATATTGGATTTGTTTCAGAGCCTAATCCTTCCTCTTCGCAGATGGAGGAGGAGGACCCATATGTCCTGCCTGCATGACTAGTTTAGTCTTCTCACATGCACGACTGCCTTGATAGGGTTTTTCCTTCAGACGAAGTGATTATTGAGGCCATGTCGGGAGTTGAGCCACCATGGGGAGAGTTGCATCATAGATCTTACTTTCTTCCTGAGCTTGACCGATTGGAGCATGAGGACTTTAGGGAGGTTCTTAGTGAGATAATTGACGGTCCCATGGTTCCATTAAGCTCTCCTGGTCCGATGGTTAATGGGAACATGGAAAATATATCTCCAACGATTCCTATCAATATCTCTCATGATCCTAGCAGGATAGAGAATGTCTATATTGGGGTAGAATGTTTCCATGCTGAGATTCAAGAATACACCAAGTTGTTTAAATAATTTTGTGATATCTTTGCTTGGTCTTACGATGAAATTCCAGGTATCGACCCTCGCATTGTTGAACACGAGAATAAGACTTATCCCAATGCTAAGCCTATTTGACAACGCTTGCATGCAGTGAATCCTAGGAAAGCACCCGCGATTAAGGAAGAGATAGAGAAACTATTGAAAGTCGGTTTTATCTATCCCGTTCCCTTGATGGAGTGGGTTTCAAACCCTGTTCTGATTGATAAGAAGCAGGGAGCGATCCCCAAATGTATTGATTTTCGTGATTTGAATTGTGCCTGTCCTAAGGACAATTTCCCCACACCATTTATTGATCAGATTTTGGATGAGTGTGCAGGTAGCAAGGTTTTTCCTTTATGGACGGCTTTTCCAGATACAATCAGATACAAATTAAACCCAAGGACCAACATAAGACCGCATTTATTTATCCTTCGGGAACTTTTGCATATCGGAAAATGCCTTTTGGCCTTAAGAACGCTGGAGCTACTTTTCAACGGGCTATGACCTTGATCTTCCACGATCTCAAATCGATTATCAAAGTATTTTTGGATGACCTTGCTGCTCATTCTCGTATGAGAATGTGTCATTCCTATCATTTGAGATTGGTATTCGAAAGGTGTCGCCATTATTTAGTCAGGTTAAATCCCCACAAGTGCATCTTTTGTGTGAAGTCTGGTCACTTATTAGGATTCATTGTATCTAAAGAGGGTATAAGAGTCAACCCTTTGAAGGTTGAGGCAATACTTCAGTTGTCTCCCCTGAAAAAAATTCGTCATCTTCAATGTTTGCAAGGCATGGCAAACTTCTTACAGAGATTCGTTGTCAATTTTTTCAATTTGACTAGAGGCTTCATATGTCTTTTTAAGAAGGACACCACCTTTTGTTGGGATGAGCGAGCCTAGGAGTCCTTCGATGTGCTCAAGCGAGCCCTAGCATCGGCCCTAGTGATTAGTCCCCCAGACTATAGCCGTGATTTTCTACTTTATGTGGCCGCGTCCATGGAGACTATTGGTATGGTTTTGGTTCAAGAGGATGAGGATCTTGAAGAGCATGTCATATACTATCTAAGTCAAAATCTTATTGACGCGAAGATCCATTATTCCCATGTTGAGACACTTGCCTTAGCTACCGTACATGCGGTTCAACGGTTGAGACATTATATTCTCCTTTTCTAGACCTTGGTTGTAGCCCATGTCAATCCATTTCAATTCATCCTCACTTGAAGGATGATTGGGGGAAAATATAATAAATGGATTGTCATATTGCAAGAATTCGATCTCGAGTTTGTTTCGGTAAAATCGAAGAAATCGTTAATTTTTGCGGAGCTTATGTCGGATTTCCCAAGCGAGGACGAGGAGTTGGTTTGTGAAGATATGTTTATCGATGAGCACATATTCTTAAACTCAACTTTAGACCCATGATATGTGGATATCATTATATATTTACAAACATTGAAGGTCCCTACTCACCTCTCATGGGATGAACGATGACAGTTACATCACGTGTCTAAGAATTACCTCATAGTGGATAACACTTTGTACTAGCATGGGGTAGATTCCATCTTACGTCATTGTTTAACTCATGAAGAGGTTGAGGTAGTGCTGAATGATTTCCACGGAGGGGCATGTGGTGGTCATCTATCTAGGATTTCTACAGCCCAAAAAATATTAAGAGTAGGTTATTTCTGGCCGTCGATCTTTAAGGATTGTGTAGATACGGTTAAGAGGTGCCACCCTTACTAGGTGTTTGCACATAACATGCACTCAAAACCTACCTTGTTACATCCCATCATCATCGCCGGTCCCTTCACTAAGTGGGGGATAGATTTTATGGATTGCAACCCAGCTTCAGCTAGGGGGCATCATCATATCATATTGGTTGTCGACTACTTCATGAAATGGGCTGAGGCTATGCCTACAGTTAAATCCAACGGTGAGATAGCCGTGCACTTCGTATTCAACCATATTATTACTCAGTTCAGGATTCCAAAAGAGCTTGTCACTGACCATGGCTCACACTTTCAGAATCGTATGATGGAAGAGTTGGCATCAAAGCACTAGTACAAAATGAGGAATTAGCTACTAGGTGACTAAAATTTCTAGTCACCACAGGTTTTCCAAGTGATTTACTACTAAATATGAGCAATTTTGATTGACCCAACTATAAACGACTAAAATTAACGACTAATTTAGTCACCAATTAACAAATATGACTAGATAATAAGTGACAGAGTTAAAAATGACTAAAATAAATGACTAATTTAGTCACATCATAAAAAATGACTAGCTAGAAGAATATGATTTAGTCATTTATGTTAGTCATTTTTAATTGTGTCATGGAAAATTGCAAATTTGGCAATGAAGTGTAATTTTTGTAAGTTGTCTACCTTCTATTAGTAATATTAGTGCCATGCACCTTGATCTTTAGAGATCCAACAAAGCAATTGCATGAATTTTCTCTTGACCATCTTTATCCCTGCTGCATCATTGAAGCAAACTCGGTTAAGCACGTTCCAAAGGAAAATTATGTTCCTATGTCAATTATGAATTAGGTACTAGAACTAGTACCGTATCGTTACCTAGATAGAAGCATCAAAGCCCTACATCCCCTCGAGAACAGGCCATTCGAATGCACCTCCTCCACATAGACTTACCAAATGCATCCAATGCATGGCCAAAAAAACACGTCAACTTCGTATTTCTAAGATGAAGGTATCGTTTGACCCTCGCTCCCCTGTTTTTGCACTTGATACCCTATTTTTGTAGACAATAAGTCGGTTCAGGAACTTATAGTGACCAGCCGGAGCGCTTCAAAGGTATGGTTCTTGCTGCTCTGATTGTGTTCATCACTCCAATCAACAACCAATTGTTATGGTTTTTTACAAGTCTCAATGCTGCTAAAGTTACTGCTTCTAGTACTTTACATTTTCAATTATCACCATCTCTAGCCTATGCGCTCATAACCGTATGCATTTTGAGCTTTCAACCTGGGAAAAACATGAACACCCTCCTCACACCCTCTTGCAATGCCACTATTTTCAAAGGTCACTAGTTTTTGCACATCGACATTCCTCACACACTCCAAAGGAAAACTGAA
>LPNX010554301.1:60412-74554 GCA_001517045.1 Pseudotsuga menziesii
GTTGACTATATATGCTAGAATAGATCTGACACCAATACATAGTATGCTTGTCTTGTTTACTTATTGTTGAGGAAGTGATTCATCAATTCAAGTTGAAGTTGGAAAGCTCAACAAGGATCTACTTCAACCGTTCAGAATAAGGTACGAGGTCTGATCCTTTAGTGTTAGATATTTGATTTCTATTGCATATTGGAAAGGATTGATTTCTGGAGTCAAGCTGTCTATTGTGGTATCCCAAGCCATAGGAATTTCTCTCTATAACAACCACCTTGTCAACATTTTTATGCGAAAACGCACACTCATCCTGCTCTGCTACACCCCATCATTTCCATTGGCCCATTTTCCAAATGGGGGATTGATTATATGCATTGTAAGTCTACCTCAGCTAGGTGGCATGGCTACATCATCGTAGCCATTGACTATTTTACAAAGTGGGTTGAGGCCATGCCTACATATTCCAAAGATGGTAATACTGTCGCTTTATTCCTGTTCAATCATATCATAGCTAGATTCAGAGTCCTGCAATCCATAGTTACAGATCACGGATCACATTTCCATAATCAAATGATGGAGGAACTAAGTGCCAAGTTATGTTTTCGCCATGAAAACTCTACGCCATATTATCCGCAAGCTAATGGTCTGGTAGAGGCCATTAACGAAGTTTTTAAAACTATGCTTCGTCGGATGGTTGGAGACCACAAATCCAACTGGCACCATATCCTTTTCTCCACTTTTTGGGCTTACAGGACTTTGGTGAAAACAACTACTGGTTTCACATCTTTCTAGCTTGTCTATGGACTCAAAGCTGTGTTTCCGATTCAATGTCAGATTCTATCCTTGAAACTTGTCATCGAACTTCTCCTAGACACTTCCGCAGAGGAAGAGATATTTTTGTACTTGAACAACCTTGGCGAAACTAGGAGAGATGCTGCCTTGGCTAATGAGGCACACAAGAAGTGCTTCAAGGCGCAGTATGATAAATTTGTCCAACCTCATGCCTTTAACGAGGGTGACCTAGTTTTGACTTATGATCAGAGATATGACAAACTAGGGAAATGAAAGTTTGAGTCCATGTGGTATGGTCCTTTTGTCATTTCTAAAGTTTTCGAGAAAGGGGCCTGCGATTTCGTAGACTACGATGGAATCCCTTTAGGGAAACCTCACAATGGGTTGTACCTGAAGAGGTACTATGCCTAGATCTCTCTTGGATAGTATCTTGTATATATGTATATTGCTTGACTTTCAATGTGATTTAAGTATTTTCAATATGGTTTTGATTTTAGTGTCTGTATCTTGTTATACCATGTTTTGGTCATGCAGAGCAGATGGCATTCTACGGCTTCACTGATGGTGCTTGCCACCACACCTTGAATCTTTCCTCAGCTGCTTATGTTCTATATTCCCCAGCTTATGATTTGGTCAATTCAAGAGTGGTGTGTATTGGTCCTACTACCAACAATATTGCTAAGTATCGAGCAGTCATAAGTCTTCTCACTGAAGCTGCCTCCCAAGATGTTCACAATTTGGTAGTCTTGATGGACTCACAACTCATTCTTTGTCATCTAAACCATGTTTATACAATTAGGAACCCTATACTTCTCCTCCTCTTCCAGAGGGTATGCTTCTTAGAAATGTCATTTGAAACTATCACCTATAGACATATCCCTAGGGAACATAATGTAGTTGCTGACTCATTAGTGAATTGCATCCTAGATTGGCATATTGCCCATTCATAACATGAAAATCAAACATGGTTCATTGTAAATAAACAATTAAAGACACATAAAACTCATGTAAAATCCATTCACCATTTGAGACATATAAACACTAGGTAAAAGTCTATATATATATATATATATATATGAACATGTTTTACAAAAAATAGGTCACAAGACCTCATTTGAAGCACATAGGCTTTCAGGTAAAAATCACCATACAAAATCCTGAACCTATCAGCTTTCAGTGGATACATCATGCGTACATCATATAGTGATGCTTGTGGTAGCACATCACTGCCCGGGCTACTCTACGTAGAATTCTACTAAACCGACCCGGTACTTTCGCTGTAGGTCTTTGATACCTTAGAGGGAGGTCATCAATGGAAGCATTAGGGATGTCTAGGTTCAACCTCTCAAGGTTTTCCTCTAACTCCCCATCCACATTGTCACCTTGTGGTACAAAATAGACTCTGGCTCGTCTATCCAATGGGGAAGCTCCCCCAGGCCGTGCTACTCTGGTGTCTGCATGAAAATATTCAAGTCTCGTTACTTAACATAAAAAAATATAAAACAACAAAAACATAAAAACAATATTTCCATTTTAGGGTTTCTTTCTTCTTACTGATGTCACCCCACTGTCCACCAAGTAGGATTGGTAGGTCAAGTTCACCACTAAATTCCATGCCTGCATATGCATAATCCTCCACCATGAGGATCTGATCTCTTAGCCATCAAAAGAATGGGTCACCAAACTTTACCCTCCCCCTGCCCACTCTGGTATGGGCCATAATCTGGACCCATGTCTGCATGCGAGGGTCCTGCACTCTCAGCTCTGTAAAGACCACCTGGGATCTCATTTGTGGAACTCGCTCGAAGAAGAAGTAGGCTAGAAGGGAACCGAAACCGAACTTCTTCAGTTCCCCCTGCCAAAACATGGTCATTTGATCCTTGAAGATAAGAAGCAGGGCTTCCACTCAGTTAAATACTGTAGGCACCATGGCCTCTATGGCATAGAGCATATGTGCTCTAGAATCCTGGTGCACTCCTTGGCTTCCCGCCACTCTCTACATGGTAAAAAATACAATCTGTAGAGGTCCATCCATCACTTCTTTTATGGGTATTTTCTTCTCCGATGTCATTGTCCTTGGGATACAGTGACGGTCTATCAACTCCTATGTAGTTATGTCCCCTCCAAGGTAACCAGTCAACGAGATGGGAGCACTCCGTCTCGAAAGGCTAGTCAGGAAGTAGATGTCCTCTACTTCAACTGTCAGAATATGAGCACCAACCTCGAAGTATTGTTGCTTCGGATTCCACATCCGTAGTATATACTCTAGCAATCGCTCATGCGATACCATACTAGGTGTGTGGAAGAATTTAAGAGTCCGCAGTCTCTCAATGTGGCTATGCAACCCGCATTCCTTTCCCCAAAGGAATCGTCATTATCATGCTGTCTCTCTTTCCATATGACCATTTTTTACCAGCAAGAACCTGCCAAAAACAATCACAAGACTCATTAGAATCACTCTTAATTATCCAAATCAAATGAAATGAACTAGTTTTCCTTGTGTGATTATGTTTAATTCTTCACGGCCGACACCGCCTGTGCCTCATTGAATATAGGCGGTGGCACCGCCTATGCACTTTGTTTTCAGCATGGTTCTAGTGAGGAACCGTGTATCCTACAAGGGATAAGAGTGGTGCCTACTCCCATGATTTTATGGATTTCTATACAAACCCAAAACACCACTAAAATTCAAAATTGAAGACATAAGATGAAAGAGTAGGGTCTAGGATATTACCTAGAACTGACGGTGCTCGAATCTGACAGTGGAAACTCTCGATATCAGCAACTGAAAATATGGCTAGGAAAGTGCTCCAAATGCTCTCCATTATGGGTAAATAGTAAAATGTTTTGATTTTTCACTATTTACATGGATTTTATATACATTTTTGGGTTTGACATGTTATAGTTTTGGTTTAAAATCACTTATTACTCAAAATCTATCAGTTGTAATCCCTAACTGTCAGTTATTGGTGCATTTAACGCTTATTTTTGAGTCATTGCAGGATAGAAGAACATTAGCAGTAAATTTTTGGGAGTTCGCTTTTGAATTTTTTGTAGTACCATAAAACGAAAAAATTCGTCGAGCATTTATTGCGACACTTTAGTCATGCTCTCAAAACTTAGTATCAAAGGTCTGAGTCTAATTCTGATTCTTTTCAGGCTCGTAAAATCTCTCATTATGAAAAGAGACCTAATGGAGTCTTCTTTAAACTCTTTTTGGGCTCCTTAAATATGAAAAGATTGTCGAGTGATCTTGTCTTCTTCACACTCATTAAAGAATTTGAAGAGTCGTCTCTCTGACGGTAGGTTATCTCTTTTTCGGTTCGGATAGACTATTTACCAAAAAGGAACACTCCAGCCAATCATGATTGAAAGAGTTCTCTAAGGAATTATTTTATACTTTTTCGGGCCTTTGGGACTAAATAATACAAAAAAGGACCCTTTTGGAGTCTTCTTCCATGGTTGTTCAGACTCTCTAAACATGAACAATACCGAGTTTTCTTTCATTGGACTCATTAAATTAAACATTGAGAGACCCTTGTTTGGGAATGAACCCCTCCTCTCTCAAGCTCGTTATTAATTCTTGCACATGATCTAGGAACTAAGATTCAATCTCATCAAAGAATTATTAACAATTACTCATGAATTGGAAATTTTCAGGAACCAAATAAGTTTCCTCTCTGTATATTACATAAACAATAAAGGATTACAATACCATGCATGATCCATGGCTTAACTCAATGAAGAATTCGAATAACTAAGGAACAATTCAAATTCCCATGCATGAGTCTAGCTTAACTGACTCTTTTCCATGCAATACCACTCAGTTAAACACTTGACAAAAAAACCTTAATTGACTCACCAATCCTTAACTGAAGTTGGAGTGCAATAAATGACTTAATCTCAACTGAAGGAGATCAAACACATGTCATAGCAACCAACCATCAAGTGCTAGTACGGCATGACTCCAATAAACCTTGATGAGGTTAACTAAAGCTGAACTGACCATCAGAAGTTGGTGAAGGTGCCTAGTTCACTCCAGTTCATTAAATAATAATAAAATAATCAATAAATAATTATTAAATAATATATGTAATGCATGGAGGCACCTTAACTAACTGTAACTGATTGGTTGAACTGAAAGTAACCCCCAGTTAGCAATTAGGTGCATGAATGTCAACCAGATCACCCCTGGAGTGCTCCAGTTAGCCTCCTTGACTATAGGAAAGGCTAAGTTAGCCTCCTTGACTGTAGGTAGGCGTGGGAGTGACTGGGATGATGGTAATTAAACTTAGGATAGTGGTTTAACTAGGCCAATTTGATTGAAGAGTGTGTATGATGGTAAATGTCTCCAACACCCCCCCTTAAGCTATACTCAGGAAGAGTTAGAAAACATAAAAATGCTAGGGCCCTGGCAACAAAGGCCATAGGTCACCCTGTACAATAAATCAACTGAAACAATGCTCAAAACAAACTGAGTGAGGAAAAGAGGGAAAACCCAGTGGGAAAAAATCCCCCCCTCAAGATGAACACTGAAAGTAGTCTGGATCACCCTGATGAACTCACCCCCAACAGTGAACGGAGGTAAGTGAAATTATTTTCTGAAAAGCTCTTGGTGAAGATGTCTGCAATATGCTGATCAGTCGGGCAGTATTGCAGAATGATGGTCCTGTCATGCACTAGCTCCCTGATGTAGTGCATGTGAATCTCTACATGTTTGGTCCTCTGCCTGGTAACTGGATCTATGGATATCTTAATAGCACTCTGGTTGTCACAAAAGAGGACAGTGGACATAGTACCACCAAGATCAAACTCTGAAAGAATGCCTTGCAACCAAACTGCTTGGATGCAAGCATTCACCGCTCCTCGATACTCGGCCTCTGCTGAAGATAGTGCTATGGCAGCCTGCTTTTTGCTTGACCAGAAAATAGGGCCACCACCAAACATGAATACATATCTGGAAGTTGACTTCCGATCAATAGAATCACCCGCCCAATCGGAATCTGTGTATCCAACCAGCTCTAGATCGGAATCTGCAGCATAGTGAATGCCGTAGGTCCTAGTTCCCTGAATGTACTGGAGGATCCGCTTGGCTACCTTCCAATGAATATCATGAGGCTGCTGCATGTATCTTGATACAGCATTCACAGCATAACAAATATCAGGCCTAGAATGTGTCAAGTACAACAAGCTACCAATTAGCTGTCGATAGATAGTGCAGTCCATGGGAGGTGTGCTTTTTCCTTCTTCAAGGCTGATCCCTAAAAGGAATGGGAATGGTGCAGGCCTACATTCAGCCATGTTAAACTTTAATAACAGGTATGAAATTTATTTTGACTGAGTGACCATAATCCCATCAGAATTTTGCTCTATTTCAAGCCCCAAAAATTGTTTTAGAAGCCCCAAATCACTCATTTCAAAGGCATTGTGGAGAGCAGTTTTGATGGCTGAAATGGAGGCAATTGTGCTACCTATGATCAGTAAGTCATCAACATATAAAACAATAATAATAATAATATGATCATCATGCTTCTGTAAATACACATTTGGATCTGATCTACATCGCTGAAAGTTTTGCGAGAGAAGGAAGGCATCCATCTTGGAATACCACTCTCTTAGGGCATGTTTTAAACCATATAATGACTTCTTTAGCTTGCAAAAAAAAGATGGATCAGTGATGTAACCTTCAGGATGCTTCATGTATATCTCCTCATGAAGATCTCCATGCAGAAAGGCTGACTTAACATCCATGTGATGCACCTCCCAGTGCTTGGATGCGGAAATAGCCAAAACAAGGCGGATGGAGTCCATTTTTGCAACCGGTGCAAAGGTCTCATGGTAGTCCACTCCTTGGACCTGAGAGAAACCTTTTGCTACCATCCTTGCCTTATATTTTCAGGTTCTTCCATCAGCAGCAACCTTTGTCCGAAACACCCACTTGCATTGAACCAATTTCCTTCCCAGAGGAAGAGAAACTAGCTCCCAAGTAGTGTTTTTCTGAAGAGAATTCATCTCTTCATCCATGGAAACTTGCCATCTCGGATCCTTCCGAGCATGGTAGTAGGATTTTGGATCTGAACTAATCATCAAATAGCAATTTTTGGACAGCAAAATATCAGAACAAGAAAGTGCAATACCTGCTCTTTGGAAATCAAACCTGGTTCTCCTTGGATCATCCGGATTTCCAATGTTGTCTCTTGCGGAAGAGAGTGTCTGTCGGGCCCATGTAGGAAGATGTTTTTGCACTTCAGGTTCTGATTCAGTATCTGATGTCTGTGGCACACTAATATCAGAAATTAGAGGATCCAAATCAGGGTCATCATCCCCAATTTCATCATCCAAATATTCAGTGGAATAGGAAGGAATTTCAGTAGTTTTCTCCTCCACTAGTTCCACCTCCTGAAGAGGCTCATAGAACTTGACACTTCTCTCGATGATGATCTGTTTGGTCTTGATATCCAGCAGCTTGAATCCTTTAGATTCATTAGGATATCCAATAAACAGACATTCTATGCTCTGCGGTTGCAAAGCCCTTCTTTTATCAAGCGGAATTCGGGCCCATGCAGTGGACCCAAACACCCGTTGGTTAGACACATCTGGCTTGTGTCCAAAGTATGCTTCGAAAGGAGTCTTACCTTTCACTGATGAATGTGGCACCCTGTTCTGAATGTATGCTACAGCATGCATGGCTTTAGCCCATAAATTTCCAGCAAGCTTCTTTGACTCCAACATGTAGGTGGTCATCTCTTTGAGAGACCGGTTCTTTCTTTCCGCTACACCGTTCTGCTGGGGAGTGTAGGGAATTGAATGTTGGACCTGAATACCACTTTGGGAGAAAATGGACAGAAAATAATTACTGACATACTCCCCTCCATTATCAGATCTCAATATCTTGATCTTAAGCCCAGAGGCATTTTCGATCAAAGCCTTCAATTCAGAAATTTTTTCACATACCTCTGATTTCTTTTTGAGGAAGAAAACCCATGTATACCTGGAAAAATCATCAATAAAGGTAAGGAGGTACCTTGATCCATTCATGGATGTGACAGGCATTGGACCACTGATATTAGAATGTATCAGCCCCGATATGCTTGTAGCTCGGTTTGCCTTCCCCCGATCGAACTTGTGCTCAGGGTGCTTTCCAATCACACAGCCCTTGCAGACTCCCATAGTTGCCTTGATGACCAGAAGGCCTTCAACCATGGAATGTTTCTGTAATTGCTGCAAATATTTGAAATTAATATGGCCAAACCTTTCATGCCACAGCCTACTAACCTCATTTCCATGAATTAGCAAAGCGGTGGGCTTTTCATCCACAACAAAGTGAGAAAACTCATAGGCTTTTGCATGATGATTTGCATGGCCTTTTGCAATGAGTTTCCCGGATGAAATTTCTGTTATCTCAACGTCATTTGGAATGAAAGAGACCCTCTTAGGCATTCCTGTATGTGTCATTTGATAGACACTAAGAATATTTGCTGAAAGAGATGGTACATACAAAACATTAGAAAAAGAACCATTTTCTAGATTTACAGTACCTTGTCCTTTGGAAATGATGGTGGAGTCATCTCCCAAGTGGATGGGGATGGATTTGCTGGTCTCCAAGGATGAAAAGGAGTCTTTTTCATCCATCATGTGATTCGAAGATCCACTGTCAATCAGCAGTTATTTTGACTTCAAAGTGCTTGCCATGAGGGCATGACCTTTCTCATGCTGTGGTTCCCGGTCTTGTTGATCTCTCCTGCGAAAGCTCTCCGGAATATTGATGTGATTCCTCTCAAGGAGAGAGTTTGCTTCATCAAGATTTTTCTTCATGCAGACATGTTCAGGGTGAAAACACTTCCTGCAGTAAGAACACCTGACTCTTTATTTCCCATTGTGCCCTTTTCCTTTGTTCTTCCTTGTGCTGGAAGATTCATCATGCTGCTGATTTTCAAATCTAGGATTTGGAGTATCAAATTTAGTTTTCTGATTTTTCTGCTGCTTACCTTTACCTTTCACATCTTTGGGCCCCGTGACATGGAGGGCTTGGTCACGGGAAGATCGGATGATCCCCATCTGGACAAGCTTGTCATGTTCATAAGTTAAGGACTCAATGAAGGCATCGAGTGTAGGCATCTTCCATTTGGGAGTTGTGAGCTTCCCTGCACGGAATGTAGAAACAAAAACTGAATAATCAGCCCCGAGTTTGGAGAGGATGGCTAAGATGAGCTGATCATCTTCCTTCTCCACTTTGCATTGCTTCAAGAGAAAAACTATATTCTTGAACTTTGTAAAGAAATCATTCAGAGTCTCGAAATTGGAAGGTTGGAGAGACATGAGTTCATTTTCGAGTTGATAAACTCTCATGTCATCATGCTTTCCATATAGTGATTCCAATTTGTCCCATAATTCTTTTGGTGTATTCAGATCCGTAAGATGGAAGAGAAGTTCATCGGAAATAGAGAGGCATAAGAAACCGAAGGCTTCATCCTTTTTGTTGAAGAATCTTGATTTTTCTATGGCGGATCTAGGCTCCGGTTCAGTGTCCATGGTGACTCTGTGGAGTCCTTTGCCTCTTAGCTGATGTTCCATTTTGAGTTTCCATGTGTGGAAATTGTATGGAGTCAACATAGGTACAGAGGAGGCTGCTGAGGAGGCCATATGGATTTTCTTGTAGCGAATGCTTCACCTGTAGAAACCTGAAAATCAAAACATAAAGGGAAAAATAAAAGAATTGAGCTATTGCTCACATTTCATGGAGAAATTGATCTTTGTCCTGCCGTAGCTCTGATACCATATTAATTCTTGCACATGATCTAGGAACTAAGATTCAATCTCATCAAAGAATTATTAACAATTACTCATGAATTGGAAATTTTCAATAACCAAATAAGTTTCCTCTTTGTATATTATATAAACAATAAAGGATTACAATACCATGCATGAGCCATGGCTTAACTCAATGAAGAATTTGAATAACTAAGGAATAATTAGAATTCCCATGCATGAGTCTAGCTTAACTGACTCTTTGCCATGCAATACCACTCAGTTAACCACTTGACAAAAAAACCTTAATTGACTCACCAATCCTTAACTGAAGTTGGAGTGCAATAAATGACTTAATCTCAACTGAAGGAGATCAAACACATGTCATAGCAACCAACCATCAAGTGCTAGTACTGCATGACTTTAATAAACCTTGATGAGGTTAACTGAAGCTGAACTGACCATCAGAAGTTGGTGAAGGCACCTAGTTCACTCCAGTTCATTAAATAATAATAAAATAATCAATAAATAATGATTAAATAATATATTTAATGCATGGAGGCACCTTAACTGACTGTAACTGATTGGTTGAACTGAAAGTAACCCCCAGTTAGCAATTAGGTGCATGAATGTCAACCAGATCACCCTTGGAGTGCTCCAGTTAGCCTCCTTGACTGTAGGTAGCCGTTGGAGTGACTGGGATGATGGTAATTAATGCTCCTTGATGTCAATTAAACTTAGGATAGTGGTTTAACTAGGCCAATTTGACTGAAGAGTGTGTATGATGGTAAATGTATCCAACACTCGTAAAACATATGAGTTTGGACTTGTCTTCGAATGAGTTATACTGAGTGTTTTTTACCGTCTTTGAACTCGTAAAACTGAAAAGGGGCACTCATTAACCATGATGGGGGAAATGGGAAGGGAATCATTTTGCAAATAAATGGCAGTATTTTTTCGTTACCTTTGAACATGGCACTTGTCTGCATATCATTTCTGTCAATTGGGTATTCAGCTGATCTCCTTGACGATCCACTTTCATGAGTCATGCCACTCCTTTGATTCTTTCAAAAGAATGCATTGTCCACTGTCGTACTGTGTGTTTTCCTGGTTTAGTCATGCTACCAAGTCTTTGGTCATGCCGCCCGATGTTCAAAGGGAACTTGAAGAATTTTTTCCTCTGCAGTCAAAATAGTCTCTATGTCAGTACTTTTGAGTTAGTCTTATGGTTACTACATTTACATCATTCCAGAACTATGTTTCGAGTTTCGTTTCGTCAATGCGGGACTCATCATGGCCCTCCTTCGACAAGACTATTCCCGTCGACATCATCTCATCATCTCGGAAATAGTCTTAGAAAAAAAAACTTGGTACACTGATATTCGTATGCCTTAACGAAAAATTCTATCGCTCTCGACATAGGTTCACATCATTGACCTTTGATCGATAGAATCAACTAGGTGTTCGACATCCGGAAATCTATTCACATTCAGTAGATTGTACTAGGGTACCTAGGGAATCATTAACATCAATGGTGATCTCCCTCGCACTTGTTAACAGTTCACATCATTGACTGGTAATCAAGTGGTTTCTACCATGTTCGACTTCAGATCATTGTAATCACATGGATAGAATCATACTTTGCGGAAGACAAGACGAAGACCCTGGGTATTTGTTTAGCGCTCATTGCTTTCCCTAGGTTGCGATGGATTTTTGTATATCTAGCATGGATCCACATTTGGGTATGCTCAAATTTGCATCTATATGACATATATCTACATTGTATGTCTAGTAGCTATGTCCAATTTTGAGTCCTCTATCACATGGATCTATGATGTATTCTAGTAGCCATGCTTGTTTATTCCTCTCATGGATCTGCCTTGTATTCGTTTGCAACCATGAGTTGGTTACTTGTGTCTATGAGTCAAAAATATTGATGTACTACAGATGCCTACTAGACGACATTCTCTGATCAAGCTAACATTTTCACCTCAAAGTGACAACTTTTTCTCTCAAAGCTCTCTCTTATCATATCCCTCTTAGTATCATGCTTTGGGGGCGCATTCTGTTATACCCAAATCCTGTCACCATCATGTGATAAGACCCTTAACTTCCATGTTTTCCCTTAATCCCAACACTTAGAGTGGAAACCTACTATGTTTGTCAATTCTACATGAAAAAAATCAGCACCGCACTTTCCCTGTGGCCCATGAGTGGTACCTTGCTCAGCACCACCTGTATCCTATTTTCCATAAGCGGTGCCACCGCATATGGTCTTTGGTCCATAAGCATTTATAATCTAAACTGATCTATCATAAGAGAAGAAAAGCAATACCCTAGGTAAAATGGGAAAAAGAGAAGTTTCTCGAGGCTTCTATATCACGAGCCTTGTGTCCTCCTTTATCCCTATCATTATGGGTCAATTGAGCTCAAGATCCCCCATGATAGGATCTTAGAGCCACCTCACCCACAATTCTCTCAACTATTCCTATCCATTGAGCTTTATAAATACAAGCTCATGTCCATAGTTGACGGGGAGAACTATAGAGGTATTGTTATGCTATTGGATTGACCACTTAGCCCAAGCCATTGGAGAGCATAGAGAGCAAAGTTGGAGCTTATGGGGATGAAGTGGTTGTCTCGCGGAGATGCTTGTCGACACTAAGGCAACGGTTGTAAGATTCTCCATACATATTTAATGCAAAGCTGATTTCTATCCCACATTACTGTTGTTTTGATTTCACATGTACATGTTGTTAGATTCCTTAGTCACTAACATGGATAAGTAGATGATTTTCTAGTAGCTTTGATGTGTTTGCATGTTTGATCTGTTTGCAGGTACACAGGTTCACTATCAAAGTGGCATTCCAGGTTTCTATGACATTCATGGAAGGTCTTCATCCTTTGTCATTCACTCATTTGTTTCGGATCTCAACCACTCAAACCAGAGGAACAACTTCTGTCCACAGAAGGTGTAATATTCCTGATTACGGCATTCTCAGCATTTATGACTGCATTAGCAACTGAGACCTTGAAATTTTGAAGACCCATAGTTTTCTTTTCCAGTTTTCCTCACATAATAAGACAATGAACATCCACTACCTTGCGTTGTCCCAATCTATTAGATCTATCCATAGCCTACATAAATCAATACATTTGAACAAAATGGTGAGACAACCCCAAAAAATAGCACAAGTCAATTCTCAAGTATCCTCAAATATGAGTTATGTACTCAAGTAAAGAAAGCACCCCATGGTCAACAATATATGTATAGAAGAGTAGAATGGCACATCAACTGACCTCTTCAGCCTAAGGAGAGCCCAGGTTTTCAATATCTACACTCCTTATCAACTATAATCCATCAGTTTTATGAAGGGATTAAGATCTTGCTACGGGGTGTTTTGCATCGGAATCCACACACATCGATGCATAAGTGATTATGCCTAAGCAATCACTAACACGATGGTCATGAACATAGATACTTAAAATACTAGACACAATTCCTACCTTTTCATTCACAAATATGCACTATACACTCATGTAAAGCAATATAGTAAGGAAAAGAAACACAACACATTGACCGACACCTCCAGTTTAAGGAGACTCCACCATTATTGGTTTTCAAGATCTTCACTCATCAACCATAGGACATTTGTTTTTCAATGGGATTAGGATCTAGATACATTTTCCCATACTTCCATACCTAGGAAGTAATGCATTAACCCAAGGTGTTTCATCTCAAATTCTTCTGCTAGTTTCTTCTTGCTTTCCATAATATGTTTCTCATTCCCTGTCAAAAATAAGTCATCCACATATAATAACAAGATGATAGGTTCATCTTTTACAACCTTGAGGTAAATTTTATGATCAGCTTTACACTTGGTAAATCCCATGTTTGACAGGAAACTATCTATTCTTCCATACCAAGCTCTGGGAGCTTCCTTTAGGCCATAGAGGGCCTTCTTCATCTTGCATATGTGAGTCCATCTGTCTTCAACTTCAAATCCTTGTGACTGTTCGATGAAAAACTCCTCCTCGATCATACCATTAAGGAAAACTTCTCTTTACTTCATCATGTACCTTGCTTCCTGGAGTAAGTGTCTCTTCAGAATTAATTCCCTCTTTCTTATAGAAACCTCTAGCCACAAGTCTTTACTTACTTCTATCAGCAACATATTTTATCTTGCAAATCCATTTGTAAGATACCACATTCTTGCTTTCTAGTTTGAGTACTATATCCCAAACATCATTCTAATATTCTTTCATCATAACATCTTCCATGAGTTCGTCTTGTCAGATCATCAACATATCCTAGTCTTATGCATTCAACTTGAAGGTTGGAACCCACTTTACTCTTGGTAAAGTCTCAATCCATCAGAAAGTTGTCCATCATGTCGTACCATGTCTAACTCATATATCTTCTGTAGTCACTCCCCTTGAAGTGGAGTATCATCTTCCTTCTTCATTCTATACAAGTGGTTCTATGCTTGATATATACTGGTCAATAGAGTATGCCATGTCATAGTCTATTCTTTTTGAGGCAAATCATGAACCTTGCTTTGTACACTTGTTCTTGTAGATCCATATGGAAGATACTACGTACTTCCC
>LPNX010554301.1:74594-139418 GCA_001517045.1 Pseudotsuga menziesii
CTTGTGATCAACTGTTATTCTCTAATCATAGCTTCTTTCATAGCATTTTTTTCTTTATCTTGAGTTATCTCTCGTACCCATGGTTGTCTTCATCCTTCGAGGTGGATCTACTGCTCTCTAAAGCTCTTTCTTCTGTCATGGTGTCTCTGACCCTGGAAGCTTTAGATTCATGTTTATTGAATTTTCATTACTTTTTCTTCGGAACAAGTCTCATCCTTCTTTTCTTGTAGGAGGTTGTACTAGACCTTTACTACAATTCAAATGCACCAGTTGCATGGTTAGAAATATTTCAAAAAACATATGCATAACAACAAATTCTTATGCATCATGCAACTGTTTAGCCAATACAACATTCATCCATATCTCACAGAAACTTTCTAGATTCCTTCCATCTCTACCATGACATCATTGAGATTGTGCACTAATCCAATATGTCAGCAAAGAGGTTTCATTCTATATAAGTAGCAATGGAGAGTTGTATAGCACACTGAGCTACTTACCCATCACATGCATATTAGTAGTATAAAGGCATTAATGCAAACAATCTATCATGCATAACACATCAACTGAATATAATCAAATGTATAACAAAACAATATCATGAAATGACAATTGAATACTTATCTTTTATTTGTTTCGTGGCTAGACTCCATCTTGATCATTCTGCTTTATCATCTTCTTCATTCATGAAATCATCATTTCTTATCCAAATGATAAGATGAATAAGAGGTTCTTCAAGAATTGAGTTCTTCATATTCCTCATCGCTTGAGGTATCTTCTTTGAATGGTGAGAGCTTGATCTTCAATTTCTCCCATATTCTTCTTCTCCTCTTATGAGTTGAGCTGAAAGTAATCACTTTCTTCTGGCATACATTCTTTGCATGAATGAATCCCACGATCATGGGAGGCCATTCAAGGTGGCTATCACCACTTCTTCTTTTACCTCTTCAATTTGTTTCTTAGGGTCATCTTCCGATGTATGTTCTTTCCTTCAAATAGCTTGGTCAAGGAATCAAACATGTCTTTTGATGTCTTTAGGGAAGAAACTTGTGGTACAAGTTGATCCGTGACTGAATCAACAATGATCTTCTTGGCCTTGACCAAGTTCTTCAGGTGTAAGGCTTTGAGCCTCATCTCCCTCTAGAACCGGAACCTCTCTACTCATGTAGGTGTCCAATTAATTTTATTCAGAGAGATCAAATACTTCCATTCTTGGAATTTGTCAACTTCACCAAGCTTATCATCAAGCTGATGTGATAGATCACTTTGAAATGAGAACCTCAAATGCAAATAGAAAAAGATTAGATCTTACCAATTTGAGGTGTCCGTCCTACTTCCGGAGCTAGATGATCTAGGGTTTTTCAGAGAAACCCTAATTTTAAAAACTTGGGATATTTCAGATTTGATTGGATAGAAAGATATATCTCTTCAAATGGGGCTGTCCAATGTACTCCTTTTCTGAAAATAGTGCAGGGAAGCTCCCGAAACAGGAAGCCCTAGTTTTTCAATTTCTTCTGCATAAATGTCTGTTACTGTTTGTATGATATATATGAAATTAATACTCCTATATTTCTACAGATTATTACTGAGGTAACCTCACATGTATCTATTCCAACACCATAGGTTTCATCTAAATTGGTTTCACCAATTGGGACTTATGATCATTTTCCCAAGGTGACCTGTTACAGGACTGTTTAGAACAACGAAGTTGTATGGATTTCCATGTGTCACTATTTCATCTTCTGATTCTGAACTTCAGAAAAAATAAATTACAGTCCATGCCCTTTCTGGAACATCTTCATAAATTTCATTTGGACCTTTGTGGCTCAAGATATAGCAATTCTCCCCAGGTGTCCTGTTTAGGGATGAATTCTGGAAGAGGCTGGAACCCTCACGTGGAACGATCGTATCTCCTAGAATATAGAGAATATGAGGATGAATTTTGGACACAGTTTACATAAGGATTTTATATTTAGTCTCTGCAATTTTCAGCTCCTGAACCATCACCAATATTGGTATATAGGGAATGTACCAAAACTTAGCAGTTTTAGTATTTAGGGTTTTTCTATCTCGGGGTCAAACTAGGGTTTGACTTTCCCAGAGTTTCACCCAACCAAAAATTTTGATTTAGGTCTCTAAAATTATATTTTGATGAGGAGATAAATCCTATTCTGGGATCACTCAAAAATTCCTCTTCTGCAGGAATCCCTAATTTCCCGCACCGAAATCTGAAAATGCTTGGAATCGAATTCCGCTTTGACAGGAAAAATGCGCCCTTCAATGGAGAGTCAGCCTAGCCTTCTTTTGTTGATCGATTGTGGAGAGAGAATCAAAAAGTAATAAACCCTAGATTCTATAGCTTCACAATGTCTTCTTTCAGGGTGGCTTTGATACCATGTTAAATTTTCATATGCTAAGCTAGATCATTAGTATTTCATTTCGATTTCATAACAAAAGCATATAAACAAGATCACTGAAAGATAGAAAAGCACAACCATACAAAAGGAACACAAAGATTTATTCAAGGAAAACCCTAGAAAAATATTCCTCAATATAGATGCCCCAAAATGTAAAAGATAAAACTAATAAGGAGATCAAAGCCTGATCCTCCTCCTTCTCCAGCTACTTCTCTCTCTCCACTAATGCGCTACACAAGTGAGAGTGTGTGCTTCAAATGAGGAGCGCCACACCTCTATTTATATTCATCCGTTCACTTTAATTATTCATTCTGACATGTAGGCTCAAGTTAGTCATGTAGGCTCAAGTTACACATGTAGGCTCAAGTAACCACAGTGGGGTGCTAATGATCCACCTTTACAATTAGAGGGGACTACCTCATGACTCTTATTAGTTCTTCCGATTAGAAGCATAGAGGTACAAAGTAATACAAGTGGTTCTCCTAGTAGGACCATCAGGGACCACAAAAGATACATATAGAATATTCTTTGAAGTTACAATATTTCAACAAACTTGTGTGATATTCATGCTAAGAGAGTTACCATCATGCCCAGGAATATACAATTAACCAGAAGGATTCGCAGTGAAAGGGCTTAAGCTCTCTTTGAGACATAATTTCCATTGAAGAATACCATTTTTTATTATGTAGATTCCTCGATGTATTTTAGGTTTCAACTTTGATGATTTACCAAACAGATATGTTGGTTCTACAATTCTGGATTTCTGGTCGGTCACATTATACTTAATATGGGCCACTATATTGGATTTTCGTTTGTATTGACACCTTATATGGTGTATTTTAGCCACTGGATCTGGTTGATGCTCAATCACCTAACTTGGTAGTATATCTTATAACAATTGAATGTAATATTTGAAAAGTGAATTGCTATTAATATTACTGTTTGCTTGCAATGATGTGTCTTTTGGATTATTTTGTGCCTGTTATGGGAATTGTTTGTGAATTCATTAATTTTTGATTGGTTATTAAGGTTTGCAACCTAATTGAATCTCCATCCCATCAATATAACATTTGCATCTTCCCTTGGTTCTTCAATTTAACATTTGACAATGCTTATGGAGTGATTTTCCCCTTATGTACATGGCTTATTTACCTGAGATATTCATATAGCTATATTTTCACTGCTCTACACTCAGGATTGAGACGGTGTTCCAGTATTTTTTTGTGCATCTTTTTTTGGCTATTATAATGCATGCACTACCTAGTTGCGGTGGTATCTTCTTTTAGATATTTTTGGATAGAAATTGGTTGCTTCTTGGAAGTATCTCAAGCACTGTACAAATGTAAATTGGGAGAGTTAAATAGGAAAGGAAAAATTAGTTGGAAACATTTACATGGGCAATTCTTTTTGAACATCGTTCCTTATATTGTAGTAATATAAATCCATTGATGTTGGTGTTTGAGTAGGTGAGAGCCCTTCGTGAAGCAGGATATCTTTGAGAAAATGCAAAGTTGATTTTTCCTTAAATCTATCCTGCAGTTTCCATTGTTTGGGGTCAAGAAAAGGCTTGTATAATGTCTCATGTTCAATGCCATTAAAAATGTACAATACACTGTATAGTCAAAGGTGATTTTTGAGATATGCTCTCTCTATATTATTTCCATGCATCCAGCATGTCACACTGTTTAAAATTAATTGGAAATTTTGGAATTAAAATTGCAAATTTTGGCAGACACAATCATCCTGAAAACTTGAGAAAGGAACAAGGCAAGGTAATGATCTTTGAATTTTTTAAACAACTAGGTGATTGAAAATATTAGGTGGTTCTGTTGAATAAAAGTCATCTTTTGTCCATCAAGATCAATTTGACATCTAAAAACTAACTGGTACATGATGCACAACGATACATTGTCCTAAATTCATATTATATAGGCACATCTTAAGAGTATCTCAAGACACAAAGAGGCCAAGTTATAACTATCTCTTTCTTCTTTGTCTTTATGTTTTAGGTGTGGAGAACCAGGCACTAATAAAAATAAATTATTTTATGTTGGTAGCAATTTCATTTATATTTGGTCACCATTTCATTAATAAAGAGCATAAGAATACAACAAGTTATTTCTCTATTTGAAATGGAAAGCATCACATGATACATCGAATGTAATGAATAAATCCTAGGGGTTTTACTTCACTGACAAAATATAAAAGAAGAAATGAGGGGATTTAGAAAAATGAACTATCCAATATATAGTAAGACAATATCTAACCATGAAAATAATTGAAATATACAAGTTGATAAAAATACACCTTGCCTTAATTATTATTAATGAACTTGTGGCAATGTTTGGGAATTTGTAGGACACAACAACCAACCGGAAATAGAATACCTTGAGATTGATTGAGGTATCATGCTGGTATGGTTAATTTTATTCTCACAAACATCAAGCAGACATTTTGTTTAAGAAACTTGGAAAATATGTATTCTTTATTTATGCTATGAACTATAGTCATCACTCCTAACATCCAGCCTTGGATGTTATGAGTGATGGAAATGTTTGATCCAGGGTTTCTCCTAGGATTACATAGCCATCCCCCTTTGACACTAGATAATTTCTAGACAATATCATCAGCCACTGCATTGGTCCCTTTGCAGTACTTGATGACTCTGATGGGGATCCCTCTTCCTCCCTTCTTTCCTCACTTTGCTTCTAGTTCCAGCACAACTTGACTTCTGTATTATATGATCAACATGATTTGTATTTTCACTAATAATATTTGTGGTATTTATATTTATGTTGATCAGTTATCTCTTTCTCTGTTCTTATTATAGTAGCAATAGTTAGGAGTTTCCTTCACACTCCCACTGTATATTCACACTAGCTATACTTTTGAGTCCCATTAACACACTTTGCAGTCATTTGTTGGACATCAATAAAGCTATATTTTGACATCTTATCCACCCACTTAAATGTTGTTTCTTTACCTATTCAAAGGCAGGAAAAGGTTGTCATAATGAACTAAGTCAATAAAAATAATCAAATAAGAGGACACATCCATGTGCATGTGAGTTTTCTTCTCACTCTAATTGCATAGATTGTATGCCATTGTGTTAGTTTATATAGAATATTCCTTGTTCTTGAGCGTATGATAGTTTGTCCTAGCACTTGAAACAAAGTATCATATAATTTCTCTAGCCAAGGTGTAAATATTATTCATAATTATTTATTTTAGATTTGGTATTATGTACCTTAAGGCACTAGAGGCGTGCAATCCCACAAGAAACCTTGTTGATTCCCCTTTTCTATCTGGATTTTGGTCCCTTCTTTACACTGCTCCTATATATGCTAAATCTCTTCTTTAATCTCACCTTGGCTTCCAAATATTTTTTCTTTATATTTTTCATAATACAGTATGGCGACAATATTTATGTCTAGTGGTTCTTGACACTGTTGTACTTAGCCATCCAATTGACCTAGTTTTGTGCTCATTTGTTGGACATTAATAAAATTATCTTATCTATAGAAGAAGAGGTGGACAAGTATGCATGAGCTGAAGAAGGCCCCTTTTTGGAAAGGTTGAAATTATTGTATTTTGGTTCCATAAGGCATACTGCAAGTTTCAAGGTTGGAAATCTAACATATGGTAGAATCTAAACCATAATGTTTTGCTTCTATATATTAAACAACACCTACATACCACTGAACAATAATTTTGGCTCAGAATTTAGGGAGTTGATGGAAACTCTATAACCTCGTCTGCATTCTCTATTGAAGACAAGTAACAAGGAATTATTTGACTGTATCAAATTTCACAGTTTAACAATGTTTTGGAATTACCCTTTAACCTCATTTAAGTTGGAAACCAATAACTTTGGGAATTGAGTTGCATTCTCTCTCGGCAGGGAAATTTGATGTAGATGCGAAACTAATGAACTTTGACAGAAAAGATACAATCCTTGGGAAGTTCTAGAACAATGTGTAAAAATGGAAGATCCTTATTCTTTGTTAATGATAAATTTAAATCTGTTAATGTATATCATTTTATTTATTTATATAATAAAGCAGAGTAAATAATTGGACTATGTTATGTATTAGAATGACAATTTGCATTATGTAGGTTATTGATAGAGGTGACGAAATTGTTCAAAATATTGTTGAGTTTATTTTTTTTGGCATGAAAGGTGAGGAGGAGAATTCTATCCTAGAATAATAATTTGTTTGATTTATAGTATAGAATATATTACAAATTATTGAAATAATTTGCTTGTAACTAGTTTAATATTCAATTTAGGAAGCTTGGTTATCGAGGGAAAAGCCATTAAATCATCAACATCGGAGAAGGAATCTGTAAGGGTTGAAGTAACTTTTGAAAGCTTCTTCTTGAGGATTGGCAAGTGGCCCAATCTCCAACAATACCATTAGATTGGGTAAATCCAAAAGGGTATGATATTTAACTAGTTCTATAGTTATATTCTAATACATTATTGATGAATTTAGTAGCTAAATGACTATCTTGAACAACATGGAATGGTGAGAACTCTAATTTTTTGGGGGAAAACATTGAGTCTTATATTAAAATATTATGAAGGCACATCGTGGGAAATTATAGGTTTTTCTTCCTTTGTGGATCCAAGTTAGGAGAGCCAACATATTTGATTTAGCCCCATAATCAACACCTTGTATGATTTTAGAGAACATGGCTTTGAGCAGAAATTTTAATCTTTTGGTCATCCAAAAACTTATGAAAGGCCATACTTCCATAAGCATAGTTGCTATATTCAAAGGTTAATTTACATGAAATGTAACAAAAGAAGGAGAGGGTTGTCAACCTAAGCAATTGACCAAAATTAATGAGAAATGAAAGGGAACAATGTTGAATTACCAAAAATGAATGTTCTCCAATAGAGAGGCATGGAAACAAAATCCAAATCTCATAGATGTTCCTCTATATGGACCTAGCAAATAACTGCCCCAAAATATTTGCTTGATGTCTTCCTCTCTACTGCAGTGCACACATAGGATATCTATGAGTCTTTTCCTAAACATATTGTGTTTGTTAGCTAAACATTAATAGATATTGATTCATTTAGTTACTCTAAGCATGCAAGAGAATGGAAATCATTTAGTTACCCTACACACACACACACACACACACACACACACACACATATATATGTTTCAAGAGAATGGAAAATAACTCATGCGAAGAAAGGTGTGTGTGTGTGTGTGTGTGTGTGTGTGTGTGTGTATGTGTGTGTGTGTGTGTGTGTGTGTGTGTATCATTCAAACAAAGGGTGTGTATTCACCAGACTTTGTGGCCATGTTTTCACTTTTCTCAGAAAATCTAATAGGTGTATATATAATGGAAAAAAGATAAGAGCTCATACTCATATTACCATTGGCCTGGTAGCATAAACAAAATAACTTGTTGATGCAAGCATCAAAGCAGAAGTCATTCCTTTGTGATAGTTACTCTTTTTTTCCAACACGGTTGTTAGTGTTGGACCTTTGGAGAAGGATCATTGATATCTCAGTGAATTAGTTTAGCATGTGAGTTTTGAACTTGGAAATCGCTAATGAGTGAATCATAAAGCTTACGTTTGTAGTATAGGAAATGGATCACTGTATTGGCAGGAAGTATACCTAGTAGACCATGATAACTGTAGATGAGATAAAAGTATATATATATTGAATGAAGAATTCCAGTATTGGCTTGCAAGAAATTCATTAAAGAGTCTTCGAAGTCTAGATTCTAGAGCAAGATAATTACAAAAAAACTCTCGACATATTTTAATGGAATATATTCCCCTGAAATATTTTTACAAATTGTGATTAGATGTGTAAATTATGGAATATTTTAGAACACATGCATGGGATAGAACATAAGTGAATAAAATTGCAATAAAAATTATATTATCTCATGAGTTTGTTGGGGTAAACTGGAGAAAAATTTCTTTGAATTATACCCTTGCTTAGTTTATGCCACTCGATCTTAAACATCTGGAAAAAAAATCTATTGACTCTTGACTGTTGGTTTCTTGATACAAATATTGAAATCTATTTCCTCAAACATACTTCATGTTAGGTGCTCCGTTATACTAGGATAGCAACTTGAGCTTTCACAAATTAACTCAAATGTTGTATTAATGCCAAATCAATAATCAAATAATGAACGATTGATGTTTGATTTGAAAGAGAGAGAATTTCATGTGAGGGGGATTAAACTTATTTGTTCCTTGCTGGACTATTTTGATGCCTATCCTATATCCCTATGCTAGACTATTATGATTCCTTTCCTTCATATTCCCTTAGGTTTGTTTTAGTGCATAGATATCTACAAAAACATGCCTAGAATGACAGTTTCCTCACTAATAATGTCAAGAGTTTACATCAAATGATCTGGATCCACAATCTGATCATAAATCAAACAACAATGGAAATTTCCTCAATACTCCAACATAATTCAATTCCTAGGCTGCTAGAAATGGCTAATGGAATTTGATCCTGGTCAAAATTGCAAGGAATTTTGAGGAGCATCAAGCTTTCTGTAAATTAGGAATCATATTATTTTGTGCTGAAATATGAACGTTTCCACCACTATATCATGTTTAGTTTGTTGATAAAAAATAGGAGCTGTTATCACTCCAGGAAACTTCTCTAGGTTGTAGCTCGAGGATTCCTAGTAACTTATAATGTTTTTAGGGTTTTCTGATATGGATCAAGTCAGTTAACCTATATAACCTTTTCACTTTCAAGGAATGCATAAAAATAACTCATTTACAAGGCTTTTAGTTACAATTGCTTAGAATTTTGACAATAAGGTGCAGGGATGAAGAACTCATCAGGTTGGCAGACTTGCATACAAAACACATGCATATAAATGGCTAAATCATGATGAGGATGGCACTTATAAATCAAATTGCAGTAACAAACCAATAGGATGACAACTATCATCTATTAATCAATATGAAAATGACCTGAATACACATTCATGCATAAGCACAATAAAGAAAGAGATGATGGCTGAATAGATCATAACAAAAGAGCTTATATTCATGAAGAGTAAAATGAGAAGCTCAAAGCATTATAAGCTTATAAATCCCCAAACTTGAACCTTTATTATCAAATTGATATTAGGCTTTATATCCTTTTTACAAAAGTACAAATCCTGAAACTTCGATCTATTTTCACAAAAATACGCAAAAGTGATAGTTTTTCCAAATTAGGGTTTCAAACCCTACCTAACTATTTGTCTAACTATGATGAAGATTTAGTTCACTGACTGAACATTAAATAACTGAAGTAGTTGCTAATGATCACTACTGTTGTTCCACTGTAAATTAGCCACCAAAAGCCATCGTTTTGGTGGTTAACTGACGTGATCTTTCTTGCTTAATCTGCTAGAATTTTTAACCCGTCGCCATGGTGAATCTCTACTTTCGGTATATCTCAACTTTGGAAAAAACCCTTTTTAACTACCGAACAAACAACTAAGAAAAAACCCATTGGCGATCGGAAGCTCTAACCACTAAATGATCGAAACCTCAAACCCGAATGCTGCCACAGTGTGGGCGATTCAAACCACTAACGTCACAATGGTTAAGAATCAGTGATCAGAAGCTCTAACCTGAACGATCGAAACCTCAAACCTGAACACTGCCACAATGTCAGTGATTCAAACCACTAACTTTGTGACAGTTAAGCATCGACGATTGGAAGCTCTAACCACTAAAACATCAGAACCTCAAACCACTAATGCATTAGATATTGGAACCTCAAACCTGAACGATCGAAACCTCAAACCTGAACACTTCCGCAGTGTTGGCAATTCAAACCACTAATGTCGTGATGGTTAAGCATCAGCGATCAGAAGCTCTAACCTGAATGATCGGAACCTCAAAACTAAATGTTGCCATAGTATCGACGATTCAAATCACTAATGCCATGATGGTTAAGCATCAGCGATCGAAATCTCTAACCTGAATGATGCCGTAGTCTCGACGATTCAAGCCACTAAGATCGCAATGGTTAAGCATCAGAGATTGGAAGCTCTAAATACTAATGCATCGATGATAGAAACCTCAAAACACTAATGCGTCGGTGCTTCAATCCACAAGATTATTCGTAGTGTCTATGGCATAGAGGATTAAACCTCCGAAACGTCGGCTTTGTAGAGGACTAAACCTCCGACCGCTGTCAAAAATGTTCTTTTGTTCGTTAGTGTATATGTTGCACTCCTTTCTAATTTTCCAAAGATGACCCCTTTCGGTGGCTAATAACATGTTCTAATCCTTTCCTAAGCCACTGAAATCTACAACTTGTGAACCTTTTCATCCAAATAAAAAACAGAGGCTTTCAAACTATCAGTGATATTCACATCCTTCATTGCATGAGTTAAATTCTTCATACTATCAAAATAATTTATTTTGGGAGATAACATTTGGCTCCTACTCGGGGATGGGAACCTCCCAGCAAGGTCCCAAGAACCCGAGACCAAAAATGCCTTTCCCTAAAAGCAACTAAGTAACTTAACACTATCATCTACTGTTCCATTTGGCATGGAGTTTATTCTGAAAGAAAAACAATATACTATCTACTAATTTACAATAATAAGGCCTCAGAGCCTCAAATAAAATAGAGTTTCAAGAACCACCTATTCACTGGGCCATCAAAAACCTCTCCACCTTCCAGATTCTGCAATTTAAAGGTGTTATTCTTATGTACATGGGCTATCACAAAAGGGGCAATCCACAAAAATTCACTGATTTTCCATGTTTTCCCTTGTTTTGTTTGACACCATCCCACTTGAGGACCCAATCTCCGACCTGGAAGTTGTCTACTTTTTCTCTTTTGTCAAACATGCCCTTTATCCTCTATTGACGAGCTTCTAATTTTCCTACAAATTGCTCCCTTATTTGTTGTAACTCTACCAAATCCATCATCCTTCTCACCATATCATTTGGTTCATCTTCCTCTTCCTGAAAGAACTTTGCCACTGGAAAATGAGCTGGATAGGAAAAATGGCCTCAATGCCATAAACTATCTTGAATGGAGAAGTCCCTATGGATATTTTTTTTTTTACCCTATCATCCCATAAAGCAAACTTATGCTTTGAATCCTAGCTTTTCTGATTTGTCTCTAGCAGTTTCCTGATGATTCTGACTAAGCTTTTGTTGGATAACTCAACCAGGCCATTTCCTTGGGGATAATAGGATGTGGATTGCACTAGTTGAATACCCATTGATTCACACATTTTAACTAATGCCCCATCCTTGAAAGCTGGTGGATTATCAGTTACTAGCCTTACTAGGAAGCCAAACCTGCTAAAGATATTCTCATATAAAAATCTCAGGATAACTTGATGAGTGTCATTCTTAGTGGGTACTGCTTCTATCCATTTGGTAAAGTAGTCATTGGCTACTAAGATCCATTTATGTTGTCCACTAGAAGATGGATTTATTTCACCTATGAAATCCATACCTCGTTGCTGGAAAGGCCCATTCACCACAATAGGCCTAAGGTGCAAGGAATTGAGCTGCTGCTTCCCTATAAATATTTGGAATTAGTCACAGGCCCTTACAAAAGTGCATACATCCGCAAAGAGGACTGGCCAATAGTACCCTGCTCTTAAGATCTTGTGGGCTGTGGCTTTCTAGTAGTGGTGGCCCCCACATGTGCTGGAATGAAAATGATGCATGACCTACTCTACTTCTTCTTTATCTAGACACCTTATCAAAATTCCAGACTAATGTCTCCAGTACAACAGTTTGTCAATAATGCAAAACTTAACTGATTTCAACTTAAGAGCTCATGCTTGGTTAGGATTGAGATCAAGAGAAACTTTTAATTTTTGCAAAAAATGAATGATACCTGAGTACCACTCACATGAAGATATGTTCTCATCTACTGATGGAATTTCATTTTGATCTTGATTTACTCTTGTTTCTGCTGCTACCACAGTCTGCACCTTTGCTGATTTGACACATGTGAAATTTATTCCCATCAGTTCACAGTTTTCTTTGGCCATGAGTTTGGCTAGACCTAGTCCCTTTACCAGCTTGGTGGGTTTCACATCTATATCAAACTCAATGAGTTTGGAAATCCACTTATCCCTCTTCCCATCAATGTCTGGTTGAGTCAAAACATCCTTCACAGTAGCTGAAGGGACATATGCGATGACCTTTGCATGGAGAATGTAGATTCTGAAAGTTTTGAAAGATTTTATGAGAGCATAAGCTTGCTTCTCAATTGAGTCATACTTCAACTCAGCATCTCTCAGGGTTCTGCTGAAGAATGCAATTGGATGATCAAGAACCTCATCATTCTTTTGTAATAGTACAGCTGCCACTGTGTCATAAGATGTAAAAGAGAAAGTGTAAAAAACCTTGGTGTAGTTGGGACTAATCAAGGTTGGGGCCTCCATGATAGCTTTCTTAATGTCTTCAAAAGAGTTTCTTTCCTGGTCAGTCCACTTTATTTCTGCATCCTTTTTTAGCATGACTGTTATGTGCTTTACCAGCTCGAAGAAATTAGGAGTGAACCTCCTGACAAATTTTATCTTTCCTAAAAAGGATTGAATGTCTCTTTTTGACCTTGGTATTGACATATTTTGGATTGCTTCCACCCTTATGGGATCGATCTTTACACCTTTAGCTAAGACTATGTGGCCTATGAGCTTTCCTTCATTGAGTGCAAACTGGGACTTCTTGGGGTTCAGTGATATTCCATACCTTCTGCACTTCAGAAATACCTTCCTTAAATGCTACAAGTGGTCATGAAGGCTGTGAGAGTAAACTGTTAGGTCATCCAAATATATCAGCACACATTTATCTTTTAGCCCTACAAAAGCTAGGTCCATGGCTCTCTGAAAAGTAGCCCTAGAATTCATTAGCCCAAATGGAATTTTAGCATACATGAAGGTGCCCCAGGGGGTGGTAAAGGCGGTCTTCTCTTGGTCATCAGGGTGCACAACAACTTGGTTGTATCCAGAGAAGCCATCAAGGAAGGACATAACCCCAACCCCCAAGACTTTCTACAATAGGTGTTCCATATTGGGCAGTGGATAGTTGTCTTTCTTGGAACACTTGTTTAGGTTTCTAAAATCCACACACAACTTGATTTATCCATTTTTCTTTCTTACCACTACTAGGTTCGCAATCCACTCGGAATACTGGAGGGAGATTATGATCTTGGCTTTGAGGAGCTTGTGGATCTCTTTTTCAATTACTGGTAATAGGAGAGGGCTGATGGGTCTCAGCTTCTATTTGAAAGGAATGGTTTCCTTCTCCAAATGAATCTTGTGTAGATGATGTTGGTTTCATATGTTTTTAGTTCACTATACTCCCATGCAAAGACATCAACAAACTCTTTTATCAAGCTGCAAAATTCAGACCTCTGACCAGCAGTCAGCCTAGTGGATAGATTTATTAGTTTTGGATGGCTTTGGCTACCTATGTTTTTCTCTTTGATAGCAGGATATAGATCCTTTTTGGCAGGCTTGAAAGGGATGTCATTGTGATCAAACAGTTCTTCCAGTGGTACTAGACCTCAGGGTATGTAGTTGCTGGGCAATTGGACAATGTTTTGATCAGCCACTTTATCTTTTAACTTGATCTGTTTGGATTCCTCCATGTTTAGGTTTTCATGGTCTATGTGTATGTGAGAGAATTCATCTACTAACTGAATGAATTTACTAAGCTCATCATCATTCTCAAACACCCTCCAAAATTTTACATTATTTGGCAGAGAGGGTCTGTACTTGACCTGAACATCATAGCTGAGCTTAGGCAGTAAAGGAGGAACAAAAAGACTTGCAGAGATAGCTAGGGAATCATCCAAGTGATTCAAAGCCCCAGTAATATATGACAGTTCAAAAAACATAAATGAGTCTCTGAGTTTCCATACCTCATCCTTGTAGGCCTTCAGTCTAATATTTTTTTTTCTGAAAAGTGTTGTTGACCTGCTGTATGATGAGGTCTGCATCTCCAAAAATATTTATGCACATGATCCCCTTCTCCTTGGAAGCTTTAACTCCTAGCAGAAAGGATTCATATTCTGCTACGTTGTTAGTGGTTTTAAAATCAAGCTTGTAAGACAGGTGGATGTTTTCCTTAGATGGGGAGATCAATACTACACCTTCACCTGCTAAGCTTTGAGTGCTAGCCCCATCAAAATACATGGTCCAGATTGTTGTTGTTACTTCATAGAGTCGTTGACAGGTGGGCTGAGTGAGCTGGACTAATGTTTGTTGAGAATCATCTATTTGCAAAATGCATGACCCAAAATCAGTGTCCACTGCATAGATGGGGTGATTCACTGAGTTGCTTTCCTTCCTTATAATGTATGCCAGCTAATTTTCCCTATAGAACCTCTTAGTCTCTCTTCCAAATATGGGAATGGTGGCATATGTGAGATCCATCTGAAGTGTGACACCTAGTATTTTGCTCCATGACCGAGTAAGAAAGAGGCCAAATTTTGGAGGGATATCAGCCACTACAATGTCCATCAAGATGCTTTTCGAAGGTAGCTAAGTTAGGTTCACAGCAAGATATTTGATGAGGCCCAAGAACTTGACCTTCCTAGAGTCAAAGGAGAATAAATCATGGTAGGGCTTGGTGATGTTGAGGCCAAGCTCATCCATCACAACCTTTGGCATTAGGTTATGAGAGGCTCATGAATCCAGCAGGCAGTTATGGAGTATTTTATCATGTATATTCAAGGATATGTAGAATGGTGGGCATGAGTCCTTTAGGTCTTCGATCATGGGACCCAAGGTTACAACAGGATTGTCATCTTGCAGGTTCACAAAGTTAGTTTCAATGTGCACCTTCGGCTGAAGGGAATTCAAAATGGAGGATTTGAATGCATAATTCTTCATTAGCTCAATTAAAGGGAAAAGGATTTTCAATTTTTGAATTTTAGACTCAAGGTTGAAAGAATAATGCAGCCTATCTAGAAACATTACCTCATGAGTTGTAGGTTGATCGGGTGTGGCTGAAGGTGCTAGTTTCTGCAATGCTTTGGATGTGACAGCCACCTTCTTTGGTAAAACAGTAACCTTTCTAGCTGGTGCAACAGGCTGCTTAACAGGTACAACATTCTTCTTGAGAGGGGAAACCAGCCTAGACCTCAGATTGTAACCTATCTAACCATTAGCCTTATAGATAGCCTCTTCAGTGATCTTCTCATCAATCAGGGCTTCCTCATATTCTTCCTGTGTTAGAAAAGAATAGTCCACCTCATCCTCCATGCAATGGATATTGTCTTCAGCTTCTCCTTCTTCTTCAATGAATTTTGGCTCTTCTTCTAATACAGTGTTTTGAAATGGATCTCTTATCCTTTGATATTCCCCTTGATTCCTCTCCCTTTTGAGAATCTGAACTAAGGGGTTTCCTCTTCTATAAGGAACAAAATTTCGGTTTCAAGGAGCAAAGTCACTTGGACCTTTACCCCTCACAAGTAGATGTCTGTGGTCCTTCATTTTAGACATTTCAGCAGTCAGGTTATCTAACAGTTTGGTCATTTTGTAAATCTTGTTCTCTGATGCAGAAGCCCCACTAGATTCTGCTGGCTACTTTTTCCTGTCTATCTTCCCTTTGACCTTCTGAGATGCCCAGAATGTTTGACTCCACCTCTAGGGCAGCATCCTGCATGAGTGATAAGGAGGTATACCTCCTTTCTCTGAGAATTAGTCATAATTTAGAGTCAAAGGCATTTGCATAAGTTATCCTAGATGAGGTATCAGTGGGCTTAATCTTAGTGGGGATCTTGTTGTACATATTGTTGAATCTCTTGGTAAAGTTGGATACAGACTCCCCATTTTCTCTTTTCAGGTTGCTAAATTCTATGGTATCATAGAGGTGGTCTCTCCTTTCTCCCCAATGCTTTAGGAAAATGTCATCTGGGGCCTCTATGCTTGCCACTGATCAAGCAAGCAGTTACTTAAACCACTTCCTAGCCTAGCCATATAGGCTTTGCACAAAAACCCTGGTCCATACATCTTCTTTCTCTATGTTAATATTTTCTGCATAGCTGTAAAATGCCTCTAGATGTTCTTTAGCAGTAAAATCCCCTTCCCCTGTAAACTTAGGAATATACTTGAGACAATCCCCAATAGGCATGGCTGCGAGGGGATTTGGAAAAATTACGGGTGCATACCTAGCTACCAGGATCCTTTCCATCCTAGTCAATTGAGGGGTAGCCATATTGGAAATGGGAATGGACAGGGTTGAGGAAGGAAGCACTGATGAAGATACTTGCTGAGAAGGTGGTGGTATACTTATCCCAGTGGAGTCACCAAGGATTGGATCTTCAAAAGTAGTAGTGCTTGAAGATGCCCAAACCCTAGATTTTTCTGATGTATCTAAAAATTCCTGAGAATTAAGAATTTCAGTGGAAGAAATAATAGCAAAAATATTTCTTGAAATACCTGATGTAGCTTTGTGTGCAGCACTGCTTGTCTGTCTTAGTAAAGCCCTAGCTCTTCTAAAAATTTCTTCTACATCTGAAACTGGTGTTGCTGGTGGCCCCTTATGGTTCACTTTGGTACTTGGTCTTCTTGAAGCCACCTTATTTCAATGGAGTCCCCAGATAGATGATTACAACCAGAATAGTGTCCAAGCTTTGTCTATCATCAAAGCAAGGTTCTATGATATCTCTCAGGGAAGCTGAGCTTCAGTCTCCTCTCTTTGGCAACGATGCCAATTTGTTATCACTCCAGGAAAATCCTCTAGGTTGTAGCTCAAGGATGCCTGGTAACTTATAATGTTTTTAGTGTTTTCTGATATGGATCAAGTCAGTTGACCTATATAACCTTTTCACTTTCAAGGCATGCATAAAACTCACTCATTTACAAGGATTTTAGTTACAATTGCTCAGAATTTTGACAATAAGGTGCAGGGATGAAGAACTCATCAGGCTGGCAGACTTACATACAAAACACATGCATATAAATGGTTAAATCATGATGAGGATGGAACTTATAAATCAAATTGCAGAAACAAACCAATAGGATGACAACTATCAACTATTAATCAATCTGAAAATGACCTGAATACACATTCAAGCATAAGCACGGTAAAGAAAGAGATGATGGCTGAACAGATCATAAAAAAAGAGCTTATATTCATGAAGAGTAAAATCAGAAGCTGAAAGCATTATAGGCTTATAAATCCCTGAAGTTGAACCTTTATTATCAAATCTATCTTAGGATTTATAGCCCTTTTACAAAAGTACAAATCCTGAAATTTCAATTTGTTTTCACAAAAATACTCAAAAGTGATAGTTTTTCCAAATTAGGGTTTCAACCCCTACCTAACTATTTGTCTAACTATGATGAAGATTTAGTTCCCTGACTAAACATTAAATAACTGAAGTAGTTACTAATGATCACTGATGCTGGTCCACTGTAAATTAGCCACCAAAAGCCATTGTTTCGGTAGTTAACTGACGTGATCTTTCTTGCTCAATTCATATGAATTTTTACCCCGTCGCCATGGTGAATAATTTCTTTCGACATATCTCCACTTTGTAAAAAACCCTTTTTTAACTGCCGAACAAACAACTAAAAAAAAACCCATTGGTGATCAAAATATCTAACCACTAAACAATCAGAACCTCAAACCTGAACGTTGCCGCAGTGTTGGCAATTCAAACCACTGACGTCACGATGGTCAAGCATCGGCAATCAGAAGATCTAACCTAAACGATTGGAACCTCAAACCTAAAAACTGATGCAGTGTCGGTGATTCAAACCACTAACATCATGATGGTTAAGCATCAGTGATCCGAAGCTCTAACAACTAAAACATCGGAACCTCAAACCACAAATGCATCGGCGATCGAAACCTCAAACCTGAATGATCGGAACCTCAAACATGAACGATGCCATAGTGTGAGCGATTCAAACCACTAGCGTCACTATGGTTAAGCATCAGCGATCGAAAGCTCTAACCTGAATGATCAGAACCTCAAACCTGAATGTTTCCATAGTGTCAACGATTCAAATCACTAACATCGCGATGGTTAAGCATCAACGATTGAAAGCTATAACCTGAATGATGCCGCAGTGTCAATGATTCAAACCACTAATGTCGTTATGGTTAAGCATCGGCGATCGGAATCTATAACCACTAATATGTCAGTGATCAAAACCTCAAATCACTAATGTGTCGGTGCTTCAAACCACAAGATTCTTCATAGTGTCGGCGGCATAGAGGACTAAACCTCCGAAACGTCAATGTCATAGAGGACTAAACCTCCGACCGCTGTCAAAAATGTTCTTTCAGTGGTTAGTGTATATGTTGCACTCCATTCTAATATGCTGAAGATGACCCCTTTCGATGGCTAATGAGATGTTCTGGGCCTCGCCTAAGCCATCGAAAGCTACAACTTGTGAATTTTTTCATCCAAATCAAAAAAAGAGGCTTTCAAACTGTTACTGATATTCACATCCTTCATTGCATGAGTTAAATTCTTCATACTATCAAAATAATTTATTTTGGGAGATAACAGGAGGGATAGATTTTTTATATGTAATATACAAAGAAAAGTGCTTCCTGATGAATATGTTGCAAAACCTTGGTTGACTGTATGTCTGGTTATCTGTTACAAGACTGCCAATGACATTTTGCCAACATGCTTGAAAAGATTTACAAATTTTCTTGTAATTATTCCCTTAACGTACCTTCTCTGCTAGCCTTAGTATGCAAAATTAATCAAGGGTTATGAGTCTTTATGTTTTTCTTCAAGCAGTTGTCACAACATTTAATTTGAGAAAGAATAGGAAAAGATATTACTTTGATAGATTCTCTGGTAGCAGAAACTTGCATGCATAGTCCCAAGGACATTACCATCTAGTCCCTTTGAATCATAATTCCCTTCCATTTCATTCATAGGTTCCCTAGGTTTGTTGAATATGATGCCCACTATGGATAGGAAGTCAAAAACAGGTTTGAAATTGATTTATAAACCCCAGGCATTCCCATATTGTTGTTTGTTGTTGTTATGGCCTTAAAACCACCCAAAATTGAGATTTACTCTATTTTATTACTGTTTGAGGGTTAAAATAGTGTTGAAACTTGAAATTCCCCAAGGACATGCCCTTGATAGAGTTTATTGCAATGTTCCCTACATGACCAATGTTTTTGAAATTTTAAAATTGCAAAGGGGTGGAAAACGATGCCTAGTATATTGCAAACACACTTCTTGATGTGATTAACTTAATGAGGCTAATTCACATTGTCCAAGTCATTGTTCAATGTACTATGTTCTAGTAGTAAGGAAGGGCATTTATTGTAATGAATATCATGTTCAAAATCCAAACCTTGTTGGGTATGTTTCTTTGTTAACATAAGCTTTCAATGATGGAGGGAAACCATTGTAGATTGATGTCTCTTTTCCTAGTATGTGGGATATTGCTTCACAATTTGGTGTAGCAAAACAATTTGTATTGTAGTGTGGTATTATGGCACACGATTGGTTGATTTGATAAGAATCTACTTAATATTTTACAATGTTCCTTTGAATACAAGAGACTGATATTTACATTAGTGGAACCAGGAATGAAGTCTTATTAATGAAATAGATTTTAGCAAACCTAGGTATAGGGAGAATCTGATTACTAATGTAGTTATTTATCTATTTCTCTTAGTTTGTCCATTTTTTGTTGCTCAAGTTCAGAGTACATTTGTACTGGCATAGTATTATCCCCCCATTACATTCTTGGGTTTTTGCATATCTCAATGAAGAAAAAAATGGTCTATGCAGTAGGTTCCTATGCATTGATCATGCCATACCTGTTGACATAAGACCAACATTCATATAGTGCAATAATTAATTGACATAATTACAATGCATAATTGTATTATCCTATTGGGCCTGGGGAAAGCGCGCAAGAAATAGGCACAAACAAAGAAACACGCAAGAATCAATCCATCGTGCAAGCATAAACAAGGAAAAGGAAGCATGCAGTAGGAATAGAAGGAAGCTACGTAGACAAGGAGATCTCTACGGACAAAGAAAACTGCACGGAAGAGGAAATCTGCATAGAAGAAGGAATATGGGCAAAAGATGTCACCAATGCAGAAAAGGGAAACTGTGCGGAAGGAAGATGCGACAGGGTAAAATAGTAGCACAAGTGAAAAATAATAGCCGAAAGCGATAGGACAATCATGGGTGTTGAAGTCGGCTTAAGTCGGTAGATGCCACACGAGTGAATGCATGTTGTACGTAAGGCCTTCAGTGCCTCATGTCAAGTCATGATCACCACAGTTGTAGCCTAAGGGGTGGACGATGGTGATAGTTAATCAATTGCCTGTATGAAGTCGACCCTGTGTGGTCATGTATAATAGTATAAATAGTAGGGATTCAATAGTTAGAGGGTTGGTCATCGGTTGGTTGTTCTTGCTTTTATGGTGATTATTGCTCTATGTTGGTTATTTTTAGTCTTAGTTTCTTTTGAAGGGTTAACAGAGCGGATATCTCTGAGAGAGAAGAGTGAAGATGAGAGGTCTAAGTGGTAGATTAATTGGAAATATGCAGGATGCAATCGGGGTTAGTGCAGTAGAATAGAATCTTTGCTAGAGAGGTGTAGGTGCTAGAGAAATCAATTCAGGACATGTGCAGATCAGTAGATGGTAGCAATAGTTAGGAGGAATAAAGACAGATAGCATGAGAGCAAGAAAGAGTATGAGGAAAAACCTATATTTAAGACAGTTTGCAGTCAAATGCAGCTGAAGGTGCCATACATTTCTCATGCCAGATGAAGAGCACCTTGTGGTTTTTTCCAGATGGGTTTCCATGTGAACTCTCATGTGTATTGATGATTGATTGTGTATGGTTGTTTCTATTTTTGTTTATGTTAGGTTTACGATGCAAATCCTGTCATGGTGGAATGAATGCCATACTGTCAATAGAAGTATGTATGCATGAATAGGTTAGTATGCGTTGCTTCTGAGTATTATCTTATGTTTATGGTGCAATCACTATTGCACGTCTATTATATTGCGTATGCCTGTTAGCTTGATTTTATATTCTGTTATGTTTAAAGTACTAACACTGAATCTATGTCACACCGTTAGTAGTTAATAAGATATATGTGTGGTGTTCCCTACAATTCGGCATAAATGACTCCATCCTCACGACTTGGTCGAGCTCCTTGGCCACGCGCCAAGGGACTATAATCGCTCGATGAATCATGGAAACATGGTTCCACTGGTTACCCATCGGAGAGATATCTTGGGTGAGACTGCACCTGCTTTGTAGGAATTGTCGACGGGGCTTACTCTGTCGAGCTAGTATCTCCAGTGTTTGTTGGGTTGACAGGCTGTGCAGAACCTGGGTCGCGTGAGTTAGGAAAAGTGGCCAACAATTGGTTCCATTGTCAGTACTTTATTTATCAAAACAAGGGAAATTTTTTGGCACCCAACCAAAAGTGAAGTCAAGGATTGGATGGAATCGAAGATGTTTATATTTGCACTGAAGGAAAGTGAGGGTTTGCAGCTGAGTCTTGAGAACTGGGTACATCAATATATATATTCGGATATCCTTGAGATTTTCTTCACAGCGTTTCCCATTATATTACAAGAATGGTTGTCAGATTTAGTGACCCGACAAACTAACTTCCAGAGAAGAGGAGTAGCTGAGTAGACCAACCAGCTAACACAAGAAGTAGCGCAAGTAAGTAGCCCTATTTCCAAAGCTATTGATTTTTGGATTGATAGCATATTAGAAGGATATGTTACTAAGTTCGTTGTTGAAGCGATAACCTCATATAGTGAGGTAGAGAGACAATTATTCCAAGGACCTTGGGGAAGTTACCTTATGTCTATAAACCTATGGATTAAAATGCTTCTTTATGAAAAGGGTATTTTACAACTCATTGATTGAATCGCATAGTATGTGAAGGGGATATGATGTGTAAAATTTAGGAGTAATATGGAAGGTAGTAAGTAGAAATGTTCCCAAGAAGTGCAGAAGACGAGTTGGACAATGGAGTCCTAAGAAGCAAAAGGAGGTTCCGGTCAGGGAAGAGGTGGAAGGTAGCAGGAGGTAGGAGGGCTTATAGCCTTCCCAGGGAAGGTGAATATGGATGTGAGTCACACCTAGATGAAGGGTCCTGCGACAAAGAGGAGGAGTATAGCCCAATTTATGAGAGAGAAGAATCAGAAGAGTCTGCATAGATGCCAAGGACAGGACGTGACTACGACATTCCAGAAGATCACCTAAAGTGAGACCTAGAAGTTCCTCACTTGAACATCTTGTGAACACTAGTAGTCCTAGTGTCGGGGCTGGTGTGCAAGGAAGCCCATCTGTGACCCCAGTAAATCAAAAAAATTCAGGGAATCCAATGAACAACCCCAACGCCACCCTAATGGCGGGGACAGGTGTTAGACTACCCACATTCAATGGGAATGGAACAAAGGATCCACAAAAGCACTGGTTTCTCTATGAGTTAGTATCAATGGTCCACCTAATTATCAATTATGACTCCCGAAAATCACAAATGATTATGACTCTACGGGGCCGCGCGTTGGATTGGTACATGAAGTACTGTGTAGTACCCGTGGGGCATCCGCATAGGACTCTTGAGTAGATTCAATGGGCAACGATATTGAAATTTAAAAAGCCACAATATGAGTCCCAATGTATAACCGAGATCAAGGAGATTAAACAAGCTCCAACATATATGGTATGGGACTTTGACCAGTGATTCAAAATGCTGATGGTCAAAGTAAGATTCCAGATATCGGACGTGCAACATAAAGAGTGGTTTATTGTTGCGCTATTGCCACACATTAGGGGACCACTAATACAGCAAAAGATTACAACAAAAATGGAGGCACTAGAATTGGCAATGAAGCTAGAGGCTTCACCTATTGGAGATGGCGCCACAGGAATGACACAGATTCAGTCACAATTGGCTAATCTGATGATTCAACTTTAGGACATAAAAAAGAGGAAAAGAGGTGTAGGAATACCTATGGTGCACATGATGCCAAACCAATGGACATACCAAGGATTATTATCCAGCGTACATGAAATACATCTCATCCAGTGCACTAAACCCATTGAATACCTAGGAGCTGCCATGGTGCAAAATATTCTAGATAAGAGGACACCCTGACATAGATTGCATGTTCCTGCAGAATATGGTATGTACCCCAGCAAGTTTGTATTGTAAATTTTGTAGATCAGTAGGCCATGATGAAAAAGATTGTAGGTCCTACCAAATTCTGAAAAATAAAATGGTAGATGCATATCTAATGAAGACTAAGGAGAAAATAAAGATTGAATAGGCACAAGCGCAGTTTCAGGCTGTGCCTCAGTTCCAACCTGCGCAACAATTTTTGATGGAACCACAGTTTCAAAATCCGGCCCCGTATAACCCATACCAACAAAAGTATTAGCAACCGCAATACTTGCTACAACCACCACAACCTCAGTTGAGGTGGGGTGGAAATTACAGGGGTCGAGGAGGAGGAGGATTTGGCTAAGGAAGAGGGCTAGTGGTATGCTACAATTGTGGAGTGCAAGGCCACTATGTTAGAGACTTCCATGAACCTGGGAAGACTTGATCATATTGCAAATAAGAGCACAATGTGGAGCAATGTATGCAACTTATTACTAGATGGAAAGCCTGGATAGTTGGAGAAGCTAACCCATCACCAAATCCTATGCCAAATGCTTCAAACCTAAATGCTAATCCCAACATACATATAATAGTTGCAGAACCATGAGAACCAACCGTAGCTCTGATAACAGGGGGAGGTGCCTCGACGGGTGTAGATCAAGCTACAAAGACAGAGCCTGTAGCACAAGCAAAACCGCAGATATGACTTGTTGTGCAAAAGAAAACACCGCTTGATGTTCAAAAGAAGAAGCGCATATTCATGGATGTATGCCCAGAGTTCATAGGAACAGAACAACCATCCACCTCAATCCAAGTGAAAGATATGCCTAAGAGATTCCAGAAGATATTCGAACAATAGACTACAAGCAAGAGTGCAGATAGGGTTAGTAAGCTCAAACCATTCCTATCAAGTTGTTTGGAGCTAATCTAGGACAAGGATGCACTTGCATATTTGGAAGCACTGATAGAGACGCTTTTGGAGGAAGACCCGCCAGCAAATAAGGTTAACAGTGTCAAGACAAAGTTCAAAACGGTACGCGAAATCAAGATGTCTGCACAAATTGGTGATTATTACATGGACTATATTCTCCTCGAACTGGGATTCAATGTTAACATTTTAACATGCCAGAAATGGGAAATAATGGGAAATCCACCCCTAGAATTGGTCCCCAATTCAATTGAGGCTTGCTAATAAGGAAAAGGTCCTGCCCATTGGTAGACCGAGTCAAGTCCAAGTGGATATTGAAGGATTGCACACTTTTGCGGACTTCGAGGTCATCAATATAGTAGATGATACTAACCCATATCCTGTGTTGCTAGGGATTGATTGGGAAATGCGAAATCAAACCATTATAAACTTCAAAAGAAGGATCCTATCATTTGAAGATGATGAGATGAGGGTAGTTGCGCCTCTCGATCCACTGGAAGGACAGAGATACGTTGAACTAGTGTTCAACAAAGGATAAGGTGATAACCTTGACAACATCTATAATTTCACTTTCCTTAAGGAGGATTACATTAATCCTACTGAGGATGGTAACCTGAGCCAGAGATGCACGAATTCATGTACATCAGACTCAAGGGATGTCACATGCCCCAATTTGCAAAACATTTTTATGTTTTGAGAAACATTATGTTATATTTTATGTTAAAGTTTTGTAATTAATGACCAAGTGGGGTCAAGGATAATTTAATGTAATTGTAGAATATTTTTAATAAATAATTGAAAAATGAGACAACAGCTTAGGGAAGTTGTTAAATGAGTGTTTAACTGGTCACTTGATGGAGGAGGCTGGGTTGAGAGCAGATTGACATGTGGAAGCATCCTCAAACTACTTCTAGCTATTGCAGGTGGAAACTTCCCTATTTTGTGGTCATTATTCCCCAAAAAAGTGGAACAAGAGAAGGTGGCTCATTCAGTAAAAATTGACGCAAAAGACCTAGGCATGCTAATAAAACTTCCCATTGAAGACAATTGATGCTTCTCATTCTATATTTGTGATCATTCTGAGTGAATGAAGTGCACATTAGAATTCGATGGAGGGTACTAGATGAAATAGGTTTGAGTGGAAAATTGTTGAAGAACTGAACTAGTGCGACTATTCTAAGCTGAGTTCATACTACTGCAAGAATAACTGAGTTACTACTGAACAATCAGTGGAGTTGCAGAGGATTTCTAGACTACATCTCTCACCCAGTACTTCTACCAGGTGGACCAGGAGACAAGCTCGGGGGTCCTAGGAATTGCATTCCAGCTCTTCTCCAGGAGTTGGTTGGGAGGAACAGGTTCCTTAAGTTGTTGTCACCTCATTTATATTTCCATGTTTTACTTGTTTAGTTCAGTCCATTAATTATTTACTGTATCTGGAAAGTTTTATATTTATCAATGATATAGTATATTTCTGTTAGGGATAGTTAGGAGAGATGTATATGCTGTGAAAGTTAGTAACTAGCTAGATTGGGGTAAATGAGTAGATAAATTTCTATTTTATTTGATAGATAGAAAGAAAATACCTAAACTGTATTTTTCCACACCTTTTGCAAGGTAGTACTCTAGTACAGTAGGTTAGTTTATTTTCAAACAGTGATTCAAATAAAGTATGTATGCAGATGCAATTGTTATTTTCTACAAGATTTTTGTATAAATTGTTTATAGGTTTTCTTTTGTATTTTTTTATTATTTACTTAATTATTTAAACAAACTAAATAAAGATAGAGGAAAGAGCCTAAGTGTTACACAGTGGTCTATGTAATATTTTACACAGTAAAACCAGGAAAATTATATATTATAAATCTAATATGTTAATCATAAATAGATAATATAGAAAGAGGAAACTATTAAGATTTAATTTAGCTTAACAAAGACGGTATATAAGGTTAACAGTTACCCAATTAGTGCATCTAAGTGGAAATGCAAATAAAAACTAACTCTATAAATATTTAAAGAAGAATTAGGGTTTGTAAAAGAACTGTTTTATTTTTCATAATAAAATAAATTCAAAATTTATAAATATGAAAACCTAACAATATATTCCAAAAGTATAGAAAAGAGGTAAATTATTCAATTAAGATCATTTCTCTAATTTATTTCTAGAAATCATTTCAGAATTAATAGTTATGTTATTATCAAAAGATTTCACCATCAAAAGCCTTCAAATTATAATGCATTTGAAGAAAAACAAACCAACTAATAATCTACTTAACCCTAAACCCTCGAAAGGTAATAACAACAAACATAGCTAGAATAATCACATTATATAATATATTATCCAAACAGAGACATTGTTAATCAGCTTTAACCTGTCAAAATTCCTTTAAGATCAAAATCAAACTAAACAGACATAGTCTCGACCTATGGATTTTTACATCACCAGTCAAGGCTTAAAATCCTGAATAAAATTTTCTTAAATACAAACAGATTTCACTTAAAAACCAAACATCTATTTCGACGATAAAATCCCTTCCAAAAAAAAGTTCCACAAGAACAACCATTAGGGATTTTCAAACCCTAAAAAAATCCTATTATAATGGCCCAATGGCCTATTCAAATAAAGTCACGGCTTAAAGCTGGTATCAAACAACATCACTATAATTCAACCATGGCCGAAAGGGTCCAAATTTTAATTTAGTAAGTTACAGCTATGAAAGCCCCAAATCCTTTCATTACAAAACAACCACTAGGGCTTTGAAAAACAAACAGGGCATCTAATAGCCACGGTCGAACAAGTAACCAACAACCACATGAAAAAATCTTCCTAAAATGCCACACAACTAGTGCAGGAGAACCTCAGGTGAAACCGAGGCTTACCGGGATGAATGCTATCATGGAAGCTCTGTTGGTGGAGTCCTTCAGAACCGAGCCTTCGACTTGAGATCCTGCACAAATCAAAACCCCGAATGTTAAATACATATAATCTACAAAATAATAACTTCATATTATGCAAAAGAGTTTTAAAACAAGTTCGATTCTTACCCAAGAGAGTTGCGAAGCTGCTTTGACGTTGTGAGCCAACCCTATCCTCCTTCTATATTACCACGAGCTAAAGTAGAGCACTGCTAGAAGAAACACAGCTCGTAGTGTTCAAGTGAGAATTCCTAAGCCACAACGAAGTAAGGTTCAAACCCACTCTAGGGAACAAGCATTAAAACTTAGAACCTGTTATTCGCTACTAATTTTCTTTTTACATTCAAGAACCAAGTTCACTCCTTCAAAACAACTATCACCACACTGTGTATATTTAAAAGCACTTGTAGAGTCAAATTTGCAACATGAGAGAGGATTACAAAGCTAGGGTAATGATGCTGAAGAGTATCACACAGATTAGATTCAGTAGTTACCTAAATCTCTTTACACGGTGAAAGAATGACTCTAGTGAGGAAGCCTATGCTTAATGGAGTGATAGTGAAGCCATGCATCCATGAGCTTGTGGCTGCTCACTCCATAACTCTGAAAATCAAATGAACTCAAATGTGATATTTTAGGTTAAGGACAAGTCTTTCATTTCCTTCAAATTCAACTAAAACCCTAATCATTGAACACCAACCACGTGTCCTCCAAATTATTTGCAAGTTATGGGTTTCTTGATATAGTTCAAAATTATCGTTTAACCCGCACACATTTGTAAAGATCAAAACCTTATGGTATCATTTTACCTTGAGTACATTTATTCATGTTTTGGGTTTGTTTGTTTAAACCAAAAATATCAATGTGGGAGGTAATCACAAGAGACTAGAGTCTCATACATAATCTTAAACCTTAAACATTTGCAAATCCATGTTCTCCTTCTTTTAAAATAATGTTTACTTCTGGTATTAGTAAGATATAAAAACAATGGAGGATGAACCATTAAATTATATATAAATACTTGAACTTAGAGAATATCTAACTAGGAATTACTGTAGCCATTGATTTAAAAATACGAATAATTACTTTGATAGTAAACTGATGTAAAATGAGAATTCATATAAAATATAATGAAATACTAATACTTGGTTAAAGGAAAATCACTCGAATAGAATATTTACTTGTAGCTCTTGGTCACAAGTAATTTTATCACATCAATTAGTTTATAGATTTCCTAGGTTACTGTACTCTTAATGGCAGAATGAGATCTATTCATAAGATGCACCTTCTAAAATTTAGATGCAAGCTTTTAACTGAAAACACAAAAGGAAAGTTAATTGAACAAGTCTGTGACAGTGAGCATAACTTAACAAAATCTTGTTTATTACGTTATTGTATTACAAGAATTTATGCATGTTTCTAACATTAAAAGATAAACAATACCTCTTACGGGGTCAAGCTGCAAAACAAACCATTTAAATAGCATTTTATCTTATGCTAGCTGAATGATAATCTCGATCTAGAAATACCAGTAACAAAACTACTTACATGTATAGAATCTATAAAAGAAGCATCACTTCACTGCGTTAGCTGTAAGCTAAGTAAGCCCCGATCTCAACTAGAGTTCTTTCCTACTTGTCAGAAGATAGTAAAAACACACTTAGTATCAAGTTTAGATGTAGTTTTCTTTCCTGTCTTTTTAAAACATAAACTGCTAAATTCAACATCCATAACACAGTACTTTAAAGATAAACAAATAAATTATATAGAACTAAAGAATTACAATGCTCAATTCTAAATACTACTGTTTGAGTAACCGTTAGCAGTTATTGGTTCTTAGGCAGTGACATCTATGAACATTTAATGTTACATGAAAAATTTTAAGTTTTTACGAATTTTTGGGATGTTACAAGGGAGGCACTTGAGAACTGGTAGAACCAATTACATAAAGTATCTATGAGGAGATGTTCTAGGATAACTAAGTCTGTCCAACGAGTGGGAACTCGGTCGCGGCCGCTGCCTACATACGAAGGACTTCCTAACTTGGCAACGTTCTTGACTGAGTTTGAAGAATTAGTAACAGAGTCGCAGTGATTATCTACACTGGAATTTGCACTAAAATCTACACTCATGCGATGGTGGGGTATGCAAAAAATCTCAATAACTGAATGGCCACATTTTAGAAGGCTGCTGGAAGTAAGGTTAGGAGATGAGGTCACAACTATGACGCAAAGGTATACAGGGTTATCAAACCCTGTTGAAAATTTGGAGCAGTGTTCCACAACATTATCGAACTACCTGCACTAGGAGTGGGTTCACCACTTCATCCATACTCTCAAAATGACACCTAGAGGCTAGTACGCATCTATGGAGTTGCGCCAAGAAACAAGAGAATGGGAAAAGGTTGCGCAGAATTTCATATACACATTGCAATTTGTAGATGAGAAACCACTAGTTGATTCGCGCTGAAGTCTATTAAGGAGAATATATTCGCGGAGATCCCACTAGAGGTTGCATATTCTCAACCCTGCACTGCACATTCCCACCAGTGTTGTGAGATAGTTCAGCACTGGATGACATGCTATAACCTCTCCGAAGCTCCATAGGATGATCCTAATAACATCAATATTTTAGAGTCGGAAGGATTGCCCGTAGTAGAAGGAAGCAACATTTCTAGTGAGCATTTCATCAAGCCGTTAAATGTCAATAAAGTTAACATTGGGTCAGAGGACAATCCTAAATTTGATAACATTGGAGACTATTGGGATGAAGAGACAATAGCCAAAATCACTAATCTATTACATGAATTCTAGGATCTACCCAATGAACTTCAGAGAAATGAAGGGGATAGTAGGATATTTGGGAGAAATGAAAATTCCGCTCAAGCCCGACGCAAGACTGGTAAAACAACGCCTATACAGACTAAATTCGTGCTATAAAGAAAAAGTGAAAGCAAAACTGGATCGCATGCTGGAAGCAGAAATAGTTGAACCTGCTGAAGAGTTGGAGTGGATAAGCCCTATAGTGATTCAGGACAAGAAGGTGACAGGCGAGGTCAAGATCTGTGTCAAACTTAGGAAGATAAACGATGCATGCTTACATGATCCATTCCCAACACCATTTACATATGAAGTCTTGGAGAGCATCAGCGGACAAGAAATGTACTTATTCACAGATGGATTCTTGGGCTAGCATCAAGTCAAAATTGCGCAAGAGGACTGCCACAAAAAAACCTTTGTAACAGAAGGGGGATGCTACCAATACACGGTAATGCCCTTTGGCCTTAAAACGCCCCTGCTATTTTCTCTAGAATAGTAGTTTCTTATTTTAAAGATTTCATTCATAGGTTTCTTGAAGTATATTTTGATGAATGTACGGTCTTTGGTCTAGTGAGAGACCATATTGAGAACCTGTGCATGATTCTAGAAAGGTGTTGTCGGTATCAAATTGCACTGAATTTGAGAAAATGCATATTTTGTGCACCGTTTGGTGTACTGCTGGGCCATATAGTATGCCGCAATGAGATCCTGGTTGAACCCATGAAGGTGGCAATTATTGTGGACCTTCCACCACCCACATCGGTCACACAACTCAGATCCACATTGGGATATATTGGATATTATTGAAAATTCATAAGAGGGTACGTGGAGATAACTGCCCCAATGGAGAAGCTACTGAAGAAGGACACCAAATTCGAGTGGAACAAATACTATCAAGTCTGGATAAGTTGAAGCACAAAATGGCCAATGCACAAATAATGATATTCCCAGATTCGAAGAAGGAGTTCCATGTACGTGTTGATGCATCATCAATTTCAATTGGTATAGTATTAACACAACCAGGATAGGGTGCAATTGAACACCCAATTTCATTTGCAAGCAGGAAACTATCAACACCAGAGAAGAACTACACCACAACGGAAAGAGATGGGATTGCAATGGTCTATAATCTACAAAAGTTTAGACATTATCTATTGGGTGGACACTTAAAAATTTTCACTGATCATTCTGTGTTGAGGTACATGGTCAATAAGCTAGTGTTGGGGGGGGGGGGGATTTGCTGGTGGCTCCTCTTATTTCAAGAATTTGACTTTCAAGTCATTGTAAAGCCAGACCGACTGAATGTTGGGCCAGACCACTTGTCGCGCATTGAAAGTGGTGAGGAGCCAAACAACTTAGAGGATAATCTTCATGATGCGCAGTTGTTTTCTATCGACATTTCCAATAAAGAATTTGATGCTATTATACACTTACTGAATATAGTCTATGTGCCTAAATATTATACAACATGGAAAAAGAAACAACTAGTTTTCAATGTTGCTGACTACACACTAATCGTGGGACAACTGTATAGGCTGGAACCAGATGAAATACTACAGAGATGCGTCTTTGATCATGAAAGGAAATGGGTAATGGCTGAAATGTACACGGGTGTATCAGGATGACACTACGCTGGGAAGGCAACGCTGTGCAAGATTTTGCAAGCTGGACTCTGGTGGCCAACTGTACATATGGATATAAGGAAATAATGTTGTGACTGTGATAAGTGTCAAAGAACATTGAAACCATCACGACGTGATGAAATTCCACTTGCGCCACAAATTACACTGCAGGCCTTTGATAAATGGGTAGTGGATTTTGTCGACCCTATTAGTTCGCCAGGGAAAAGGACTGGTCCGCTCTATATTATAACTGCTACAGATTACTTGACAACATGGGCAGAGGAGACACCTGTGAAAGATTGTACCACATCAATTGTGGAGAAGTTTCTTTTTGAAAATGTAGTGATAAGGTTTGGTTTCCTGAATATCCTTATCAGCGACCAAGATACACATTTTTTAAATAAGCTAATTGTTGAACCGACTGTAGAATTCCAAATCCAACACAAGAAGAGAAGACCCTACCATCCTCAAGTAAATGGAACTGTTGAGGCATTCAACAAGATACTGGAGAATGCTTTGACCAAGGTCAATAATGTGCGCAAAGATGACTGGGAGCAGAAAGTCTCAGCAGTATTATGGGCTTACAGAACAACATGCAAATGACTAACTGGATACACTCCTTTTCATTTAGTCCATGGCCAAGAAGCAGTCATTCCCATGGAGTACATTGTACCAAGCTTACGACTTGCTGCACTAATAGAAATGATAGATATTGATGCCATAGAAGAAACACTTGCGCAGCTGATTCAAATGGAGGAAGAACCTTTCATTGTAGGCTTCTGTAGAAGGAGCAAGTCGATAAGTCGACTTGAACGATAGCCGACTTAGTCGATCAGCCGACTAAGTCGATGGGCCGGCTTAGTTGATCAGCCGACTAAGTCGGTCGACCGACTAAACTAAGAGAATAGGTCGGCCACCTAAGGTCGTGTCGGTTCACCAAACTGATAGGTAGTTATTTTGTAACTGTTCTGTAATCATATATATTAGGCTGTTGAGTTATATGAGAACTCATTTCAGTTCTCTGTGTTGTATGGACTCATTTGTATAATATAAACTATTATTCACCTATTTGTTCTTATCTCTTGTCTCTAATTTATGTATATATGTTTTAGTGTGTATTATTGGTAACCTTATGTGATCTGTGAGATTACAACATTGGTTCCGTTGTCGGTAGTACACGACTGGAATGTATGCAAAAAAATGATACTAGAGAAAGAGATTAAGGACTGGTGGGAATGTAAAGTTGTAAACCATTTATAGAATTACGCACGAAGAAATAGATTAACAATCACACAAGCAAAAGAAATTTTTTTCACAGAGACGCATGAAAAGTTTGTCGAATCAGTGCCCCAAATTTTGAAGAAATTCCTGGATGAGAAAGCTGGACGAGATTAAAGAAGAATAGTTGATGGAAAAACTGATCTGAGGAGGTAGAACAAACTTGTCGAAGTGGTTTGAGAAAATCGCTGATGAATTCTGTGAGGAGCAAGTAGTCGAAGACCAAACTTGGGTGGAAACAGTCAAGGAGAAATTTTACACAAATCTCACCGAACAATTTCCGTGTTCCCTACCGACCTTGCTGGTCAAATTCTTGATCGAGAAAGGAGTAGGACATATTGTCGAACGTTGTCCATCACTTCACGAACTGCCATAAAAATCTAACTGGGCAGAGAAGCAGAGAAAGTGGGAAAAGTTCATTGTAGAAAGGGAGTAAGAATACTTCCTAAGCAAATAGAGCGAACTATCCGGGCTTTCTAAAAAGCGTTGGGTAGGCTATGGGGGGGTAGCTGGTCATATGTCGAGATAGAGTATAGTGGGTTCTAGTCGACTAGAACCAGATACCAGTCACCAGTAATGAGAAGTCGACTAAAAGGGAACTCAAGAGAATAGTATCATATGAAGGTATGTCGGACATTCAGAAAATAGAACGGGAAGAGAGACATTAGAGAAGGGAAGCAAGACGAGAAAGAGCCTTAGAGTTGCACAGAGGAAGGAATCCTAGGGAGAACGACCAAGAAGAAACTTCACCAGAGTTAGGTCATGACTGACGTGAAGAAGGCATGGAACAAGAATCATCCCCTACAGAGGAAGAATTGTGGATAGAGCAGCAAGAAGCTCTCCAATTAAGAGCTCCCAATGAAGGGACAACCCTATCTCCATTGAATCCGCATACTTGATTACATACTATTGTCGAAGAAGACCCCCGACTATGAGCTGGTGACTTTAGTATATGGATTTGACTAGGAAATGACACATACACTAGACAACACCTCATTATACGTCGACCAGAGGAAGGGAATTTGGTGACCTTTCAAGCAGAATCCTCCCACCGAAGTATCCACTTGATCTTACCGACACATGAAGGAGCACCACCCCTACCAAACACAGCTTTAGAAGACACAGACCATTCAGAACTGCGGGAAAATAGTTACAGTGGACCATCGACAACAGAAGTCGACATCAACCGACTGCAAGTCGACGAAGAATCGACAACTAACGGGAACAGAAGTTCTGTCAACCAAATTTCCACATAGACAAATACACCAATAACCCCACCACCCTCACCACCACCCCCACCTACAATGTCGCCACCTCCTAAGAGTAGTGACAGTGCTTCAGACATGGGTCACGGATCGGCTCACATTCCTCTATATGAGGGGGATGAGGACCCCATACGACACTGGTTCATCTGTGAGTCGACTTGGGAGGAAAACCAAGTTACAAACGAAGATAGAAAAGTGGCACAGTTTGTAGGTGCCTTAAGGAAAAGGGAATTGACATGGTACATGACGTTTTTGGAGAGACAACCTAGATCAACAAAAGCTGAGATTAAGGCACAATTTTTGTCATTTTTCAAAACTCCAGATGCTAAGCACCTGGCGGCGAAAAAACTAAAACCACATTACAAAAGCCAGGGGAATCTTTCTACAACTATGATAAGCATTGGAAAGACCTACTGAGCCAGCTAGATTACGTTATAGATGAATAGTTACTAATACAGTGGTTTCTTGCAGGGCTATCTCAGAAAGTGTGTCGACACATTAGTCTGGAAACGTTCAAAACTTACGAAGATGCACTAACAAAATCTCCTCGGGTGGAGATGGATGAAGACATACCTGCTTACCCCACGGACCACAGATTGGAAGAACAACTCGAGAACGTACATAAGTCTCTAAAAGAGTTAAGCCTTAAGAATCGGGATATCTGGTGCACCAAATTCTCAACGACTGGCCATTCCAAAGATAACTATCCACAGGAGTACAGCTGACAGGACGTTTGATTCGTACAGACCAAGTCCTTTTGCAACATTTTCTAGGAGCATGGAGATCACTCGACGAAATATTTCCTGTTCAACATGAAGAATGGCAAGGCCTCCTGGTGTGCCATCTGCAAGACCAAAAGTCATAACACGACCGACTGTCAGTTGAACCTGAAGAACCGACAGAACTATCAGGCGGTCTATCAAACTAATACAGTAGCAAAACATAACGAGCAAAACAATCTAGCAAATGATCAGAACGGTCATAGACATGATGGTCGACGATATGAGTGTCGGTACGACAATCGACACGTAAACTATGGAGGATGAGGTCGATTCCCAGGGAATCACGACAACCGACCGCGTTGACCCATCTAGTGCTTCACATGTTATAAAGAGGGTCATCGGTATGCAGACTATCCATATAAAGACATAACTGATCTCAAATTCTGTACTCACTGTGGGGTAGGGGATCACTCACTAGAGGATTTCCCTACCATGTTAGAAAAAATTAAAAGGAAAAAAAATGTTAATGTCTTGTCTTGTGTGCAAAATCATGATGTAATAACCACAAACAATTTACATATTGTAACTCGACAAGGAACAAAAATAGGAGCTGATAACCCCAGAATCAGTAAAATAAAAAAGAAAATGTCTATCCTGACCCACTAAAGGAAAAACAAATATACAAAGAGGCAACAAATGTATTCAAAGAAATTGCATGACAAGAAAATGTTCATAACAGTCGACCTAACACAATAAATGAATTAATCTAGCTTGTTCAAACAGACAATTCAGTATCCCAATTCATCGAATTTTTGTATGAAATAAAAGGTACCAACTCTAAAAAACAAACAAAGAACATCTGCAGCTTAAATAAAAAATACAAAGGTGATGCCGACCCACTTGTCAACCTGGAAATCGAAGGTCACCACGTCCGACAAGTAGTGCTCGACTTCGGCTCACAAGTAAACATCATGACTCTTGACACTTGGGAACAAATGGGCGGACCTCGACTGTATGAGTCAGTCATATACTTGAAACTAGCCGACCAAGGACTAATTGAACCCATTAGGGTCTATAAAAACGTTGACATGACTATAAAAGGAATCTCGACCAAGGTTGATTTTGAAATCATCGACCCAAAGGAAGGATCCAATTCCTTCCCAGCACTAGTCGGTCGACCTTGGGGTAGAAAGATGAAAGCATCCATATCCCTGGACAAGGAATGAATCAAATTAAAAGGAAATGGACAAAATTTCATTATACCCATTCATCCATCTCAAGGGGAACCTTGGACTAAACCTATTGATGAAGAAGTCGATGTCCGACAACTCTACCAAATCCAAAACAATGCAGACTACACAGAACGAAACATCCACGGAGAACTTCACTTAGGTAACCAAGACTCAGTTGGTTATAATTTTGGTGCTGAATTATATGACTGGGAGATCCAGAACTACAAAACACAAGCAAGAGAGTGGTGGACAATACAAAAAGTGCAGAAAAATCCCACCCAACAGTGCTTCAGAGTGTCCATTGTCCCAAAAAAATTTGAAAAGAAAATTAGGGAACACCCTACCTTACAACCGACAACCTGAATACTACACAACTACCAAGATATAAGGAAAGGGAATCACCAGTCATGCATGTCGAACAAGTTTCCAAAAATATTGGTGAACATGGCCGACTTCAAAGCCTAGTTGAAACTATTATAGGACAAGTTGCTAGATGGAGGGATACCCATCAGACAAGACTATAGACCTGGACAACTGCTTCTACTTACTTTGTCAAAAGGTTTGGAGGAAAGAAGTTAACCCAACAAGCTCAGATACCTGTATTCACTTAAGGACAAAACCTATAGGACCATATCAAAACTTGTGAAAAGGAGTGGAGAAGACTTGGATACAAGGATGAACGAGCATGGCCACACTTGTTCCCATCAACCCTAGCCAACTTACCAAACAAATGGTATAAGATGGAAGAAGCTAGAGGTGAAACCTTCTTATGGCATGAACTCAGGAAAAAATTTATTAAAGATTTCAACTTTATACCTCAAAATGAAAATTTGGTCAAAGCAGCAAAAAAAATTAAATAATTTATCCAACCAACCAAAAATAAACCCTTACAATATCACCGATAGATAAGGAAATGTAACAAAATACAAACACAGCTAAAGCCACAGTCGACAATATTACAGTTAAAAAATGAAAACACAGAAGGAAAAATATTTAGATGGAAATCCAACCATGTCGAAACAACAAAACCTATTTGCACCATCCTGAAAGTCGAAACAACTGACAAACAAGATACTGACAAAATGACTGCTGTCAACTTCCCTGCCACATTCTCACAGTTCAAAGAAGGAATTCGACCGATCAATGAAGCCAAAGCACCAGAATGGCTAGATGCTAAAGTCAAAACTAAAGAATTCAACATCTCAAATAATGATCGACCAAAGATGGAAAATATTGGTGACTACTGGAGCGAAGAACAGACCATGGAGATAGTGAACTTACTAAGGGAATTCCAAGATGTATTTGCCAGAGATTACAAAGACCTCAAAGGATTAGTCCATGAAATGGGAGAAATGAAAATTGACACTAAACCTAATGTTCGACCTGTGAAGAAAAGGCCTTATAAACTAGCTCACAAATACAAGGAGATAGTCAAAAAGGAAATTGATAACATGTTAGAAGCAGGCATCATCTACCTGATCGACCAATCAGAATGGGCAAGTCCAATGGTGGTAGAACCTAAGAAACATGATCCGACCAGACTAAGAATTTGTATCGACTTCAGGGAACTAAACAAAGTAACACTGACAGACCCATTCCCAACCCCTAATGCAGATGAAATATTTAATGAAGTTTCAAGACATGAATGCTACTCATTTACAGATGGATTCTCAGACTATAACCAAGTGCCAATAGCTAAAGAGGACCTGAAGAAGACAACCTTTGTGTATGTATTTGGTTCCTTTGCTTATAAAGTTATGCCTTTTGGATTAAAGAATGCACCTGCAGTGTTCTCTCAAATTGTTGTTAAAAAATTTCAAGAATACATTTACAATACCATGGCAGTATACTTTGATGACTGGACAATATACTCCATGCTAAAATATCATTACAAATGGCTCCGACTTATGCTAGAGAGATGTCAACGGATTCAAATTTCCCTAAACATCAAGAAATGAATATTTGTGACCCCCATAGGGATATTATTAGGGCACATTGTTTGTAAAGAAGGTATTAAGGTTGACTTTGCAAAGATTAAAATTATCCTCAACATGGAACCACCAGTAAACCCCAAACAAGTCAGGGTGTTACTTGGTCACACAGGATATTATAGAAAATTCATAAGATATTATTCAGATATGACCTATCCTATTGAAGAAATATTAAGGGAAGATCAAGAGTTTAACTGGACAGAGGAATGCCACATATCATTTGAAAAATTAAAAAGAAAACTAGTCAAAGCCCCCATCCTAAATTTTCCAAACTGGTCGATCAAATTCCATGTCCATATTGATGCATCAGGCCTTACAATAGGGGCAATCCTAACTCAACCAGGAGATGATGGAATCTATTATCCCGTAGTTTACAACAGCCAAAAATTAAACAAGGATAAAAGAAACTATTCAACCATAGAAAGAGAAGCCCTAGGAATGGTCTTTGCACTATAAAAATATAGACATTATTCATTAGCTAATCCATTTATATTCTATACTAACCATCAGGACCTGAAGTATCTCATCAATAAACCACTCCATCATGGAAGGATTTGCCAATGGCTACTTCTTTTCCAAGAATTTGAGTTTGAAGTCGTTGTGCAACCAGGCAAGTTAAATGTCGATCTCGACCATTTATCCTAAATAGACACAGGAGAAGAACCAACAGGAGTCGACGATGACTTACCTGATGCACATTTATTTTGGATAGAAGCAGTCCCAGCAGAACTAGAGAAATTAGCCCAGTTCTTAGAAGATGGACATGCACCCGAAGGTATGAGCACCAAGAAAAAATAGATCTTAGCTATGAAGGCTACACCATACAGTCTCATCAATGAATTTTTATACAAAATGGGATTAGATGACATCCTCAGAAGGTGTGTACTAGAACATGACCAAGACCACATTATCCATGAAGCACACTATGGACCTGCAGGAGGACATTTCAAAGCAGACACAACTGTAAAGAAAATCCAACAGTCAGGATTATGGTGGCCAACACTCCACAGAGATTGCAAAAATTTTGTTAGTCGATGTGATAGATGTGAATGACTAGGTCGACCCATGCCTAGTGCAGAAATTCCTTTGATAGCAGTAAACCCAAGTTTGACATTTGACATCTGGGCCATAGACTTCATAGGACCATTTCCTATAACAACAAAAAGGTCAGGTGCAAGATATATCATTACTGCAGTGGAATATGTCACTAATGGGCAGAACCTGAACTAGTTGATACATGTTCTAGTGAGATAGCTGCTAAGTTTATCTTTGAGAATATCATCACTAGATTTGGATGTCCACTAACCATGATTAGTGACCAGGGGACACACTTTATCAATAAAACTATCAAAACCCTAACTGACCAGTTCCAAATCGACCACCGTCGGAGTTCAGCATATCATCCTCGGTCGAATGGAGAAATTGAAGCTTTCAATAAAACATTAACAAGAGGATTAACTAAAATATGTAATGCTGACAAGAACGACTAAGATGAGAAAATACCTGCAATCTTATGGGCATACAGAATAGCCTATAAACGATCGACCGACCAAACTCCTTTTCGACTAGTCCATGGACAAGAAGTAGTAGTTCCACTACACTTTCGACAATAGACACCTATTATCGTAGAAATACTACATGTCAATGTCAAACAAGGAAGGAAGGACCGACTATGGCAACTCAGCAAGCTGGAAGAGCACTGACTCATGGCTATACAACACCAAGAAATCCAGAAGCAACAACAAAAAGCATGGCACGACCACAACATCAAGAACAAAAACCTGTCGGTCGGAGACCTTGCTTTACTATACAATAGTCGGGTCAAAGGAAAACCTAATAAACTCCACACAGAATGGATGGGACCTTACGTTGTCGAAGAGATACATCCCAACAGATCAGTCCGACTAAGGACGTTACAAGGCATAGTATTTCAGAAGCTCATTAATGGAGCCTGACTAAAACGCTACATAAACTAAATCTTAAAATAAAATAAAAAAATTCATATAACAACCATAACCGTCACCCAAAATCCATTAAAAAAAAATAAAAATATCAAAAACAAAATAATACCCTACAGATAGAAAACCATGACAAAAAATCATCATCTCGACAACCGCCATCATGACCATTGACCTAGCACCATCGACCACTTTCATCGACCGACCACTCCCATTGACCATTCTCATCACTGACATCGACCGACGACTTCGACAATGCCATCGCGCATTCATGACGTCGAGCGCCGAAAGAAATTCACCATTAACACACACTCGAGTCTTCCAACTGGAACATCACATCCGCCATTAATACACTCATCACCGCACACAACCACAACATCACCTATAAATACTGGATCACCGAAGGATCATTCACCGCAACCTATACAGACAGAGCATCAGAGCATCTAGTCAACCAAAATCCAAAAACCCCTTAGTGACATCGACCACGAAACCGACACAATGGCCCCCAAACAAACTAGAGCCTCGACCAAAGCCAAGGAGATACAGGCTGTGGATACACCTTTAGCCCGCAGGATGAAAAACATCAAAAACGCCAAAGTACAGGAAGGCTCATGGAAAAATCTATGGACTAAAATACAAGAATGGGCCTTTGTCAACAAAAAGGCCACTCAAGCAGCAGATAAAATCAAAATGCAACACTCTCTTCGGCTATGCCAACGCACCACTTATGGCCAGCTTTGGTGGCACAAAGGAAACTGTTGTCAAATTCATCATCATTCAGTATCACAATGGCCAGTTCTACTTCAACGAGCCAGTCGAAATCTCTATAAATGTCATCTCCAAGCTGTCTGATCTCGCTAATGGAGGAGACCCCGTACCAGTTGGAATCAAAGAAGGACTGGTCGAAGAGCTCACTGGGTCACCTTCCAGTAAAAACTCCAAGGGGTTAATGATTAGCCAAATCACAACCCAAACACCACAGATTATGGCCAAAATAATTGTAATAACACTCACTCTAGCAGGTCGAGGAAGCGACCTTAAGTTAGAAATGCTAGAATTCGTCGACACCATTGCCACCGATGGATGAATATATAGATGGGGTGATTATGTCACCGACATGGTGAAGACCATCTGTGAGAGATGTCAAGAAACAGGGGGTATCATCAAGTTCCCCTCCCTCATCTTATGGATTGTCATGTACCAAATTTTCCCAGAGGGGAGTCCAGTCTTTCAGGAACTGTCAAAGTTCGACATGTGGAGATTTAGACCATTCTCCCAGAAAGGAACCTTGCACGAACTTGAGCGCGGGAAAGTACTACTGGAGAACTAGTTCCAACAGCTCAAATTCCACATGACTAGATGGAGGGTGCCTCAAAAAATATGACGAAATCTACGGGCGAACTCCCACATCCAGCTGGAGCTCGACCATACCATGGTGTGGTACATGCAGGGTGACAATTCAAACACCAAAGCCCTCGACTACTATCCATATGTCGACCAGATATTCCGAGAACTGTCCCGACAGGACAAAACAAAAATACCAGTACCAACAGCAGCAAAATAGATCAACTTCTCGATCGAGGAGCCTCTCACAGACCAAGAAAAAGAGGAAGACTATGAGCTCAACCTCTATATCAGCACATTTGTGTCGGAGGAGACACCGGTCGACTGTAAATAACCATCAAACCTCCGACCGCAAAAAGAACAGAACCCTAGACCACAAATCCAAAGCCATAGCCACAACAGTAGATAACTCCTTCAGCTATAGAATGTGTCATCTCGACTCAGGAACCAAGTGGCAAGACAAAGCCAGAAAACATTGAGAATGCTGTCACAAAAGGCATTATCTGAAAATTGTCAAAGGAGATAGCAGTGACCAGGAAAAATCTCAAAACAAAACAACAACAACAATGTAAAGGTAAGCGCAAGCTTATCCTTGTTGACTCATCAGAATACAAGGAGGAACTGGCAGACACAACCCTCTACATCATAGAGGATGCCACAGCAAATAAAGTGCCTATCAAAACCCAGTTCCAGCGATTTGTTGACATAGGAGCACAAGCAGGTCGACCGAAGAAAGCAAAGAGTACGACGACAACTGAAAACGTCATCGATCTTGTGTCAATGCCTCCACCCCCATCACCGACGCCAATAACCGAGGAACAAGCATTGGCACCACAATTACTCATCCCCCTCGACTTATGTAAAAGTGTGATGCCGGAGGCTGCCAAAGAAAAATTTGACAGAGATAGGGACTTGCAGGATTTATTTGAGAAACTCCCCACGTTGCTTACATCGGCTCATAAGATCTCTACAAAAGCACCTATCTTCATGTCTGGAGGACACCAACCAGGACAAGATGCATTGTCCCCAATTGTCGCAACCATCATGTCGACTTTTGAAAGAAATCCCGACAGGGAATCTAATGTGATTGCACGTTAGTCCTCAATTATTGCACCGACCGTCCCCGTACCCCAATCCGACCTACCAGCCACTGCACCAATTGAAGGAGAAACTAGGGATGACATAAACTGACAAACTAACCAAATGTCCTCCAACAACCCACCACTGAACCATAGTTCCCCCAAACCAATCACCCTCGACCATTCGCCAACTGCATCACCACCACCATCACCATCTCCACCACCACCACCACCCCCTGACTTAGACAAAGGCCCAACACAAACCTGCATCTAAACAACCAGAAAAGGTAGCCATCACACCTCCCCAACCAGACAAACCATCGGCCTCTAACCCACAAACCAAAGATCCTGCCTCGACTGTTGCAGGTACACATGAAGCAGATAAAGAAAAGCATAAGGGGAAGGAGAAATAGAAGAAGGAGCATCATGGAAAGACTCCAAAGGTCCAAATTAGAATGAGGGAAGTAAGATCCTTGACCGACATAGAGTTAGGACAACTCCTCAAAACCCTAGCAAGTGAAGCAAAGATGAGGAGTGAGAAACGAAATAAAGAACTCCAGGACAAAAACACAGAACAGGTCAAGTTTCTCTACAGATGCAGGAATCTAGCCCAGTCCGTCATCCTGGGCCCCATAGAGCTCGAAACAGACAAACCGCTTGAAATAGCATATCAGCTATTTGAGAACATGGTGTCGACCCTCCAAGCTCACGTTCAGGAAACCAAGGAAAAACAAAAAGAGGAAACTGCATGACTCCTAATGGTAGAGTACACTACATTTTCTGAAGCATATGAAGTACTATAGGATCATATGGAGGAGTCTGTCGTAATCGAAGAAGTACTAAGAGACTGGCCTAATCACTATAGGTAAGTTTATCAGCAGACATGACAGACTCGGCAAGGGATTCAGGCACTAGAGAGCAGAAAAACCACTAAGGAAGCACTCAGAATGACAATAGAAGAATAGATAGTGCTTGAAACTGCCAAACTGCAGAAACTAGAAAGGGAAGCACATCAGTGGGTGCAACAAGCTCTCCCTAACTTAGAGAAATTCGACATCATCTTCCCACATATGAAATGACTTATCAAAACTGCAAAGGAGAAGGACCAGTTGATGGGTCCCGACATGGAGAGGATATCTGAAGTATCCATCTCAGAAAAGATGTCGATCTTATCAGGCTTGACCACACTCACCATCGACATCCAGAAAATTTTGCAGAGTTAGACAGATTTCCAGCATCTCCTCGCACTAATAGCCCCAGCCATTGTAGAAGTTTGTGTACAGAAAATACCAACCATCAGACTTCACAGCCCATCATAATAACTATTAAAGGCCAACAAGAAATTTGTACCTCCCTATTTCTTCAGGACGAAGAAACATTTTTTTCGTGGGGGAGATGTAGATGCAGAAATTCGATAAGTCGACTTGAATGATAACTGACTTAGTCAATTAGCCGACTAAGTTGGTGGGCCGACTTAGTCGATCAGCCAACTAAGTTGGTGGGCCGACTTAGTCGATCATCCAACTAAGTTGGTGGGCCGACTTAGTCGATCATCCAACTAAGTTGGTGGGCCGACCTAGTCGATCAGCTGACTAAGTTGGTTGGCCAACTAAACTAAGAGAATAGATCGGCCACCTAAGGTCGTGTCAGTTCACCGAACTAACATGTAGTTATTTTGTAACCGTTTTATAATCATATATATTAGGCTATTGAGCCAGATGAGAACTTAGCTCAGTTCTCTGTGTTGTATGGACTCATTTGTATAGTATAATCTGTTATTCACCTATTTGTTCTTATCTCTTGTCTTTGTTTTATGTATATATGTTTTAGTGTGTATTATTGGTAACCTTATGTGATCTGTGAGATTACAACAGATTCTATCAAAACATGGAAAAACAATGGCAGAAAGCGTGGCATGACCACCACATCAGAACAAAATAGTTCAAAATCGGTGGACTTGTTCTGATGTATGACAACAAGTTCTTCAATCACTTAGGTAAGCTCAAAACACACTAGCTAGGCCCATATGTAGTTATGCACATGAATAAAGTAGGCGCAGTAAAACTACATAAGCTAGATGGAACACCAGCTGCAAGTATGATCAACGGCAGCCGATTAAAACTATACCGCGATGACTGCGGCACGGTCCCATAAGGCCGAGGCACGTAGTGAAAAAAAATCTAAAGGGAGGAACACAACAAGAGAAGCATCTCCATCGCAACTTGGCACAGGAAAAGAAAGTTGCACTGAAAAATTGTGCTATGTAAACCCCCTGACAAACTTGCTAAGAGACAACTCGTAGGTAGTGGCAAATAGCTGGAAGACACCGACAGACCGTTAAATGGACAAGGATTCCAAAAATATTTGGTGCTTGCAACAACTCATTAGCATTAATTTCGACAGTACGAAGAGAATGGAGGCATGATTTTTGGTCCCATCCATCGTATTAAAATTAACTTCCCTAACAAGTACATAATTGAACCTAAGTATGCGAGTAAAGACAATGAAGGATGAGCCCATGTGCTCCGTCAGACGGCCCATCATTGCGTCTAGTCAAAGGTTAGATGCCCGATCACCTATAAATAATAGTTTCCTCTTTCATTGTAACCTTTACATTGCCTTATAGAGCCAAGAAACCAGAGATCCTAGCCCACTGAGTGAACTAGAACCCTTCTTCAGAGCTGAATCCCATGATAGTTGAGTTATCCAGTGATAGTGAAGACTCCACTATTTCACCAACCTCACCCTGCCTGATATTGGAAGTGCCATATGTCCTTGAACCTAGTTGGTCGACCAAGAATATGAAGAAGACACAAGCTAAGCTGAAGGCACCTCCTGCAACTAGAAGGAGTCCAACAGATGCAGTTACCTGTAACCCAGCCACCAGGACAACTGAACATGGTGCAAGTCTTTGCACCCATAGGTCAGTCGAGTGCAGACCTCCCCAACTCCTCTAGTCCCCCACCAAAGATACCCAAAGTTCACAAAGCTGACCTGATTCTACCACCACCACTAGTGAACACAGAGCTAACTAATGAAGAGAAGAACTTGCTGCCTCCATATGTGTTACCGAGGGTCCCAGGCACCGAAAAAGTGACAATGGACATGTAGGAACTTCTGGAAGATCCCACCATCCCAGAAGGCATCCCACGGTCCCTGGATACAATCACTCCCAAACTTCAAGACTTGAAGTTTAAATACTACGATACCAGGATACAAGAGGTTCTTGCCAGAAATTGATTCATGGTCGCGGTGCCCAGTGAATCATCAAATGCAAACGTCATTTCTGCAATGGAGTGGGAGCACGGATTGGATTAGTGAGGCATCTTTAACCTGCTTCTTATGCCGCATTTAGACTACATTGCCTAGTCAGGATGTATGTCAAGCATATTCTGGTATGCTTCCATAGAGGCTACCTCTGGCTGGACAAGCCATATGAGGTAACCGTCAACCTGGTCTCGGCCATAACGGGTCTCCCACGGCAAGGAGTCGACCTGATTCCACACCTGCAAAAGGATGGGGAAAAGCTGGACAAAAATGACATAAAGAGAAAGTACCAGGTTCTCCGTGGTAGAAAGGGATACCTTATTATCTCTATCAATGATGTTGTTGTAAGGTTCACAACAAAAATCTTGTGTAGTAAGGTTCTGCGCAAGATGAGGCCTACTGCATGTACTGCCGCAATAGTAGAGCTAGCAAAATAGTGCATGCAAGGAGTGCACATTAACTGGTCCTAGTTCCTCATGAACGAACTGATGGACAACACAATTGATGTGCATGAACTTCTCACAGTGAAGTTCCACTACTCGTGGCTTCTAATTTTGATCTTGTTTACAACCTGGACTCCTCCACCAGACTATCAGCCCATGGACATCCCAGTGGAGTTCATTGGTGTGCAGTTTCATAACCTCTGGGACCATAAAGACAGCAAGCGCAAAGCTGATACAAAGGTTGAATTATTTCTCCAATGGTAAAGAATTAGACAGATTGTGTGTCAGCAATGTAGATTTTTTCCTACGACGATGGCCAAGTATCCTTTCATTAACTTCCACGTAGGGCCCCACAATATCATCTTGCATACACACAATGACCCCAAGAAGGAGGCACTCTCAACCTTCTTTGTCATCAGAGATGCAAATATTGAGAGGGAAATCAAATACTGGTGTAAAGAATGGCTTAGCCAACGTGAGGAGGTTCCTGCAGGGTAGGAAGCGCCGCAAAGGGGTCCACAAGAGAACCTGCCCCAGGACCACACCAATACTAGCACCCAAAAAAATTAGGATGATGCCAAAGAAGAAGAAGAAGAATAGCGAGACCCACCCAATGACAGCAAATAAGACATGCCTACTGATGAGGAGGTGTGCACCGAGCGAACCAGGAAAAGAAAGGGAAAAGATCCCATGGAGGAAGATGCAACAGTCTCAGGCATCCTGCACCAAAAAAAGAAGAGGGCTAATCGGCCCGAAGTCATGAGCATAGTAGAAGAGAATATGACTCTTCTTAGAGAGGCAGTTGCAGAAATAGATGAGTCTACCCTGGGTGATATCACGCACAAGCAAACCAATTGGACAACTTCGCTTAGTGTGCAAGTTACTTGGCTGGAAGAGGCCATCACAGACGTACGTGAGACTGTGCAGGTTGAGACCTATGGTGCGGACCCATCAGACACTTTGGTGATGTCGATGATGCTCCCACCCCTAAGAATAGAAATGCATGTGCAGGATTTTTCTACAAACATAGTAGAAACCGATGGAAGTGTCCATAGCTTAGACACATTAACCTTGGATTTCTCTAAGCTGACATTGCCACAAATCTATTCCATTCAGCATACCACAGCTACAGAGGTGAGAATCCCAGAAAATGTGATTACATATCAGGAAGCCAAGGAAACCAGGAAAGCAAAGGTGCACAAACAAGTTATCAAGAATTGATAGGAAGACCTGGAAGCCCAAGCCCAGAAGCAAGCTTCACTGGAACAAGCTATAAAGGATGCAGTCGCGGAACTATCAGATGAGGAAGAAGAAGGCAAGGCAGAACCTATGCACCAACTGAGGCGGTTATCCAAACTGGTCGTAGTCCTAAAGAAATAGGTTCAAGAAATGAAAACCAACCAGTAGCCAAGCACGCCCCTCAAAGTTGTGCAGCAAAGGCAATAATAAAAAAATCAAGTTGTTGGTCCGCTTAGGGAAGCCTAGAATATCTGCATAGAGGTGGTGGACGTAATTCCTACAGTATGGGAGAAACTCATCGATGATGAGACTGCATAGTAGCTTGCCGAGCAGGCATGACATGAAGACCTACATATATTAGCAGTAAAGGAAAAAATTAAGAAGCTTCCAACAAAGGATAAAATTGCCAAAGGCGTTGTGCTCAAGAAGCTCCAGGATAAGGCTAGAACCTTGCGCAACCAGGAAAACGTGTGCAACAAACAGACGACTGAAAAACAAACCAAAGATGAAAGGGTGACAGGGCTAATTCAGCCTGTCCAATAGATAATCCATGATTTCACAGAGGAAATAGCCAATACGTCATTGGAACACCCTAGTTCCGATCGAGTGCAGGAACTGGAGTAGAATGCAGAAGAAGCCTGTCGGGAGGTAGAAAGGATTACTCCCATTTTCAGACAATTCCAATAGAAGGTTGGGGGCATAGAACAATCTGTGCCAGAAAATGCACTAGAGGATGAACAAGAAGAGGACAAGGAAGAAGAAGAGGAAAAGGAAGATGAAGAGGACCAAGAAGAACAACCTGAAGAAGAGCTGGAGAAAACAGAAGAAAAACCCATGGAAATACACTCTTTAGATCATGCCGAGGAAGAAATTGTATAACTAAAGTTTTGTAATCTAATTTTTTTTTTAAGTATGGGATGATCCCGCGATGCAGGAAACACCACAAAAAAAAGGAACAAATCATGCAAGGCAAGAAGTAGGAGAAAGGTGCGCAAGCAAAAAAAAATATTTTTTTACAGCAAACAGACAGCCGCGCAGGTTGCACCGCTTCCTATGTCCATTGCTTCATGGATCGAAACGAGCCACATGTGAGTGTTGGGGGCTATTGGGCCTAGGGAAAGTGCACAATAAATAGACGCAAATGAAGAAACGTGCAAGAATCAATCCACATGCAAGAACAAACAAGGAAAAGGAAGCACACATCACGAATAGAAGGAAGCTGCACAAAAAAGGAGATTTGTGCGGAGAAAGAAAACTGCGTGGAAGAGGAAATCTGTGCAAAATAAGGAATATGCACAAAATATGTCACCTGCATGGAAAGAATATGTCGTAGGGTAAAATAGTAGCACAAGTGCAGAATAATGGCCAAAAGCGACAGGACAATCATGGGTGCTGAAGTCGGCTTAAATCGGCAGATCCCACATGAGTGAAGGCATGCTATAAGTAAGGTTGTTAGTGCCTCATGTCAAGTCATGATCACCACAATTGTAGACTAAGGGGCAACAGATGGTGACAGTTAATGGACTGCTTGTATGCAGTCAACCCTGCGTGGTCATGTAAAATAGTATAAACAAGAGGGATTCAATAGTTAGAGGGTTGTTCATCTATTTGTCGTTGTTTCTTTTATGGTGATTATTTCTCTATGTTGGTTGTTTTTAGTCTTAGTTACTTTTGAAGGGTTAACAGAGGGGAGATATCTAAGACAGAAGAGCCAAGATGAGAGGTCTAAGTGGTATATTAGTTGGAAGTCTACAAGATGGAGTCAAGGTTAGTGCAGTAGAAGAGAAGCTCTACTAGAGAGGTGTAGGTGCTAGGGAACTCAATCCAGGCCGTGTCCGGATCAGTACATGCTAGAAGTAGTTAGGAGAAATAAATACAGAGAGCATGAAAGAAAGAAAGAGTCTGACCAAAAAGCTATATCTAAGATAGCATGTAGTCAAATGTTTGCTGAAGGCACCATATATTTCTCATGCCAGATAAAGAGCACCTTGTGTTTTCTCCCACATGGGTTTCCACGTGAACTCTCCTCGGTATTGATGATTGAATGTGTATGGTTTTTTATGTTTCTATTTATGTTAGGTTTACGATGCAAATCCTATCATGGTTGAACAATTGTTGTACTGTCAATAGAAGTTTTTATGCATAAATAGGTTAGTATGCGTTGCTTCTGAGTATTATCTTATGTTTATGGTGCAATCACTGTTGCACGTCTATTATGTTGCGCCTGTCTGTTAACTTTATTTTATATTTTATTATATTTAAAGTACTAAGGATGAATATGTTTCGTGTCATTAGTAGTTAATAATACATATGCGTGGTGTGTACTACAGTTCGGCATAAATGACTCCATCCTCACGACTTGGTCGATCTCCTTGGTCGTGAGCCAAGGGACTCTAATCCCTTGACGAATCATGGAAACATGGTTCTGGTGGTTCCCCATTGAAGATATATCTCAGGTGAGACTACACCTACTTTGCAGATGTTGCCGATGGAGCTTGCTCTATTGGGCCAATATCTTAGGTGTTTGTTGGGTTGAAGGGCTGCGTAGAACCTGGGTCGTGCGGGTTATAAAAAGTGGCCAACATATCCCCCATCACCTCAATTGTCTAGTGGAGGCCAATATCAAGCATAATGTATGATTCTATTAGTTTATCAGTTTGTCAAGATTCATTTCCCCACATGTTTGTTGGACCACTAAGGGACGAGATAACATGTGGAGTCCCCACTTTCCTTGAATCTAGTCAGTGCAGTTGTATCTCACTGACACCTTCCAGTTGTGACTCGTGAGTCTACATGTTACGTTGTTAATGATGTGATTCATGTTATTTGAATAATATTGTTGTTGCTCTATTTTTACAATATTTTACAAATCAGTGAAAGATTCACTAGTTTTTACATTTTTTTTATAATGAAGTGAAATATTCACCAAGATTTTACAATATCTGATAACTTATTGAAATAATCACCAATATTTTACAACATTATATAATAAAATGAAAGATTTTCCAAGATTTTACAACATTATATAAAAAAAAAAATATTCGCCAATTTTTTTATACATACATATTATATTATTGATAAAATTGCCTTCAAACTTTCCTATATATCGTAGAGATTCACCCATTTTTTATACATATAAATCTAGGGGGGGTTCTTAAAATCATCCCTGGTTCTTGAAGTCTACGAGAAATGGAAATTCCTCGATGTGTTGTTCTCTTTCAGCTTCTATGTCTTGGATTTTTACTGCAAGCATTTCGCATCCTTTCCTAACACACTTCTTTGCATGTAAACCGGATTTCTATCTTACTAAAACTTTATTAGGTATGCCTTAAATATTTACTTGATTCCCTTGGTTATATGTACACCAGATTGACTTGTGTAAGAAATTGAGCATGACATGGTCTTGTTCCAACCAATCCATGATGATAAGTATATCATACGATCCTAAGCATAGGATGTTCAGGTTTAATCTAGTAGGAAACCCATTTAGGTTTACCTCACAGTCTTTAACTATTTCAAAAAAAATTGTTTCGTACATGTGGCTAATTGCACCAGCCAAGGTTTATCATGTTTAACTTTTCCTAGTTTACATACATCAACAATTTTAGGAGATACATAGCTCCATTAAGCACCGGGGTCAATAAATATTGAAATAGAAGTTGTTAAGTCATGAACTTGTTTTCTTCAGTTTTATATTTTGCTTGTGATTTTTGTTTTAATTTTGCTTATTAACTTACTTTCATGAGATTTTGATTTAAAATGGAATTTTGATTTTTACCTTTAGGTTTTTATTATTTGTTGTTTCCTTAGGTTCTGAAGGGTTCTATAGGATTTATATTGATTAAGGATTTCACAAATATACTCTAAGAGCAAGGTTTATCATATAAATCTCATTCAAATTGGAATCAATGACTAAAAAAGCGCCAAATTTGATTTTAAAATATTATTGTAGCGCAATGGCTAAAATTTTACACTGCGGTGCTACAAGAATATCGCGAGCACTAATTTCGTCGGTTTTTTCGCCAAATTTTCTCATGATTGCTCTCCTGGATGACTAATCACATGTGTAAAGAGTTTTTGATACATGTTTCAGTATAAATAATCATGCAAACAGGTGTGGTCGATGACATGAAGGAGATCGTGGCAATCAGCAGTTAAGGTTGGGAGAATGATGACAAATCAAGGAACGAGCCGAGATTGATGGGAAACAAGTTCTCCACATATGCATTACGAAGCTGGAGGCAAAGTGGAACGAAGCAAACCGCTAAAAATCCAGAATTTGCAGTTACAGAGGGAATTCAGGGTTTTCCCCAAAGCACCAGTTGGAAGCAAATTGAAGACTTAAAGACACATGGGCATTTAAATTCAATAGTCAGATACTCAAAGGATTAATTTCAAACGTTTGCAACCGACCAGGAGTGAGGTATTCCGCGTAAACCTGGTCGTGGCTACTAAATTAGGGGTTCTTCTATTAAGGCTTGTTATGTTAAAATTGATTAAAGAAAACTTTAATTCATACTGTTAACAAGCTCTCAACGACAAGATATCAGTCTAAAAGGTCTTAGATGTTTTGGCAAGTGATAAATTGAAAAATAGTAGTTACCTTGAACCAATTTTCCTATCAAGACCAGAAAATATGGTAGGGTGAAGGTCTGTACTATTTGTGGTGACCAGGGTTTCACAGATTTATTTGTTACCTGTAATCAATGCAATGAGTTAGCTGAGCATGTCAATTGCATGCAGACCTTCTCTGAGTGTGTGCCAGAGGCTGATTGGTTTTGTGCTGAATGCAAGTTGAAGCAGAAAGTTAGCACATATAAGATTGCTCTCATATCATCTCATTCTCTAGTTAAACAATCACATTCTGAATCTAAGAATCGAGCAGTTGAAAGTGATAATGCAAAATCCTTATTGCAAAGAGATAGCTCATTAGTGACATTAGAAGGAGCTAAGGGTGCTATTTGTGCAGAATCACAACATATAGATGTCTCTATGTATTGCAGAGGTGATATGGTAATTAGATGAACATATTGGATGGTTAGTTAAAGTTCAACAGCAGCTTTGATTAAGGATTTTTAGCACTCTATAGACCTAAATTACCTAAACCTGATGCAAAACATTTCCTGCATTGTCAATACAAACAAACTGTTAAAAATTAAGAGAAAATAGCCAAGGAGAATCAAAACTCTAGAAACTTTAAGCAAAAGAGCTGTTAGGTCATTAACAGGATCTTAAAATTACACAGAATTCATCCATTTGAATGCAAATGAAGAAAACTAGAAAGACCAATAGAGCTGAGCCTACTGAGCTAAATTGGATTGACAAGTTTCCAGGTTGTGCAGATCTTTTTGAAAATGCTGGATGGTTGGATTTCTTCAAGAAGATTGATGGCTATAACACTGAGGTGTCTCATAAATTTGCTAAATGTTATAACCAAGACATGGTATCATTTGATACTCTGAAGTTTAAGTTCACTGTGGAGTTGGTGGCTCAAGCAATAGGAGTTAGAAATGAAGGAGAGTTGTGGTTCAAAAATCTTCCTTTTACCTTCAATGCCCAAAGGTATATTTTACCTAGAATTATTCCAGAATGGAGGAAAGGAGTGCTCATCCATAATTTCAGAGCTGAATGGGTGGAGCCCATCAAATTCCTACAAAGCTACATTACCTGTGAGGGGAGGTATGCTTTTGTATTCAAGTATCATTTCAGGTTCTTACAGCACCTGGCTGGTGAATCAAGGATGAGTCTCCCCTTCTTCTTGTTGAAGAGTTTGCAGAAAATGTCAAGCAGGGTTAAAGAGAATCATGACCACACTGCACAGTCCATTTTTCATCATGGATTGATCAAGCTTATTATTAGCACTGCTCTGCAAAGAGAAGGAAAGACATGGGACTATTTTCTCTTTTGTTCTGGGTTCCAAATCAAGCAGGAAGAACAGCCCACCAAAAAGCATGTGGACAAGGGACAAACCCTAATTAGAAAATTAGGGAAAAAATTCAAGCCTGAAGGTAAAAAATGTGCCAAAAGTGAAGAAGTGACAGAGCCTTCAAAGGAAGAGATTGAATCTTAGCATCCTACAATCAACAGTAAGGGAAAAGGTTTGCTGATTATTGAAAAGGAAACTCAGCCTGTGCAAATTAAAGCACCAGCAGAGGCACTTATAGATGAGAAAATTATTGTCACAGAGAAGCTTTTAGTAAAAGAAGAAGATACTAAAGTCCAACAAAGAATCCCAATCACTATTTTATTTGAAGATGAAGGATATTTTCTAGAAGGAGGTGAGTTGACAGTCAATGTTGAGTCTAGGATTGACACACATAGGGAATGCTACAGTCAAAAGGATAAAACAGAAAGGCCAAAAAAAAAGAATATCAAGGTTAAATCTATGGAGTTAGCCACAGTTATGCATCAAGGAAAAACTTTGAAGATGGTGAGAGACCTTGCCCCAGGTTGGAGACCTAAAACCAGATCAAAAAACAAATTAAGGCTAAACATGAAAAAGCTTGTAAATCCTAAATTAAACACAACATAGGTGACTATGATCGATACTTCTTCTTCAGATGAAAACCTAGAATCTAACAAAGGTAAAAGTAAAGGAAAGAAACTATTGAAGACAGTAGAAGAGTCCAGCCTCACCCAAACTAAACTATCAGCTATGTTTCTGGAATTAAGAGATGAAATGCTGAAGGAACAACAAAAAGAAGAAATGGATGCCTCTTATTTAGAAAATAAGTTGCTAATGGATGAAAATGCACCTGACGAAACAGAAAATCAAGAAATTCCAAGTGTTCTTGGTATTTCTACAGAGCTGCTGCAGGAGGATGAAGACATTTTCAGAAAGCTAAATATCCCATGGCTGCCTAGTGAGCTACAGGATACCACAATAGGGGAGGCTTTTGACTCAGAAAAGGAGAATTTGCAAAAAACCATCAAACAGTATAAGAATCAAATGGATTACATGCAGGAAGTAAATGATGGTTTGATCCTAGCAAATAGAAGACTCGGGGAGGACTTACAAGAAGTAAATGATCATTACCAAGAGCTTACTGTAGTCTCCAAGGAAGCCCTAAAAAGGAAAAGAAACACAGATTTACAATGTGCAGAATTAAAGCGGACTGTCAGAGGCTTATAGCAGCAGAATGAACAACTTACAAGAAGGTTAACAGATATGGAAGTTGAGCAGAAGAGAGCTAGGAAGAAGGCCCAAGCTTTGGATGGAATAGCCTTATTGGCAGAAGCTACTAAAGACCTTTGAGTATTGTCAGTTAGGCAGTTACTTGTTATGTTTTTTAAGAAATACTTTATTTTGTAAATTGTAATTTTTGACATTATCCCATCGATGAGTAGGCTAGAAACAGTTAGGGTTTAAACCCTAACTAAATTTTTTGAAAAACAGTATTTAGGAAGAGGAGAAAGGGAACAAGGGGTTTGATTTTTGGCTAGCTTAAGGAGGTCTTTGACTTGTTTATGAGCTAAGTACTTAACTCTCATGTGTATTTAATGAATAGAATTATGAAATATATGATCGATATTACCCTTCAGTCTGTGTTTTGGCTTCATTTCTAGCTTGCTTAGCTACATGAGTGATAAATTCATTGCTAGTTTATAGTCTTTATGCTTGTAATGCTTGTCAGTTTTTGGATGAACCTCAAAGTTATGTTTTGTTGGTACATGGTTATTATATTATGCATCTCTATTCTTATTTACTTGTGATTCAGTTCCTATTTGACTTATGAATGTATTCCCTTTAGTCACCAAACTTTACAACCAGAAAAACCTATCAAAAACCCTAAAAAACCTAGTTTTATTTCATTGAATATTTGAGATTGTGTTGGCTTGTTTCTTTGTAGTCTGGAAACAATTTCTGGCACAAACATCTTTGGAGCCGTTGCCGGGGAATGAAGTTGAAAACAAATTTTTCCCTGCGATACTTATTATTTTACTGGTTTTAAGAGGTGAACTTAAACCAGCACATCTTTAAGGCTACTTTTCACCAGCTTGTCACAGTGGCTAGTAGGGGAGTTGGAACTAGAAACAAGCCTACTTCACCATTGCAATTGGGTGTTACAGATCCTGAATAGATATTGAAGACAGCAAGGAAACTTAGAAGGTCTCAGTCATTACCCTCCCTATGTGACCCTGACCATTTGGGTGGTTCGTCACATTCTGCTGTGTTGAGAAAAGAAGAATAAAATTCACCTTGGTTATAGCCTATATTCCCTGACAGTAGTTTTCAAGTTTTCACAGATCCACAATCTTTCAAAAAAGATAAAACAGCCTCTCCTGGTAAAATACCTCTTTTTCAGTTGAAATTAGGTAAAAACCCTTTCAGCCAAGTTCCAGTCAAACCTCTTCATCACCAAACTCAGTCAGTCCAAAAATGGCAGCCCAAAATCAGCCTATAGACATGATGGACCGGATGGTTGCAGCCATATATGCACCATTGGTTTTGCCTCATCTTTAAATGCACTGACTGGAGGTGACTATCAGAAATATTTGCCTAGGTTTAACGGGTAGGGGGAAACTACAGCTGAAGAACACTTGGAAGCCTTCCTTAGTTATGCTGGTAACCAAAACGTTGAAGCCAAGGATGTATGGATGAGAATGTTTGTGCAGAGCCTTGATGGAGATGTTAGGAAATGGTTCAGGGAGTTTCCTGCTAATTCCATCACTATCATTGAAGAACTTCGTGATCTCTTCATGAGACAATGGGGTGACACCAAAGACCATACATACTACATAACTGAGTTTGGAGCCCTTAGGAGGAAAAATGAGGAAACTATTGCAGACTTTTCAAAGAGGTTTAACAATATGTACAGTAGATTTCCTGCTGAAATAAAGCCTATAGAGACATCAGCTAAACTTACATATGCAAATGCTTTCAATCATGAATTTTCCTTACTAATAAGAGAAAGGAGGCCTATTTCTTTACTGAATATGCAGGATGCAGCATTGGAGGTAGAATCTAACATACTGGCTTCCAATAGATTGAAGAAAGAAACAACTTAGCAGCTTTATGACAAAAAAGGAAAGAAGGAAGCAGCTCCAAGAGTTTCATCTTCCCTTTCTGCTGACGGGAAAATTGATGAAATGGCTAAGTTGGTGAATATTTTGACTGCAAAATTAAACAAATTAGAGCTTGAGAAAAATTCCAGCAAGCCTGTTCCAGAAGGTGAACGAAATCCTAACAATTAGAACTAGTTCAGAATACAATTTGCTCCCAGTTTCATGCCTAGAGAACGAAGGAATAATGATATCTAGAGGGAAAGGAAAGAAAATGAGGACCAAAGAGTGCCACCACCTCTTCAAAACAATGTTGCTGATGAAGAAGAGGTTGATAATGAAGTGATATTTGAATATACTGACCAAGATATGAACCATTTTGGAGAAATATTGTCCGAGGGTTTTGTCACTAAGGAAGAGTTTCTAAATGCAGAATGTTATGATGCTGACATGTTCGAAACAGAAGATGATTTAGGTCTGAAAATGACTGTTGTAACTGTTGATGTTTATCATAATGAACTCAAGAAGACTGTGAATCTGAGGTCAAGTCCAAAACAGGTGGTACAAATCCCGAAGAAGAAGGCAGCTGTCCCTGCTAAGCAGTCATCTAATCCCATGACAGAAAAAAGACAAGTTTCAGAAAAACCAAAGAAGAACATCAAGATTGAAGAGGTAAACAAAACTGTTCAAAATTTCAGCCTGGAAAATGAATTAGGCAAGTTAAAGATTCATGTACCTTTTATTGAATTAATAAGAAATCCTTCATATAAAGAGGCAGTTCTTAAGGTGATGAATTCAGCAAGCAATCAGTCTGTTTCTGATACAGTAAATTTGCAAGAAGAAAACCCTAAGATTTTCATTGGATCAGCCTTGGTTGAAAAGACTGAAAATGAAGCAGGTGCTTCACCTCCATTTTATATTACTTTGACAGTTCATGAACAAATGATACATAATTGCTTGTTAGATTCAAGAGCTTCACACAATTTAATGCCAAAGGCTGTTATGGAGGCTTTAGGTCTGAGTATCACTAAACCTTATCATGATTTGTATGCATTTGATTCCTAAGTAGTGAAGTGTTTAGGGGTAATAAAGGAAATGGTTGTCAGTTTGGCTCAGTTACCCATGAAAAGTGTGATCATGGACATAGTGGTAGCTGATATTACACATAAATTTGGGTTACTTCTTTCTAGGTCTTGGGCAAAGAAATTTGGTGGGACCTTACAAAGGGATTTATCATATGCTACTATTCCTGTGTTTGGAGGAGAAAATAGAAGGTTGTATAGAGAGCTTCAGTTTGCCTATATTGTAACAGATGACAAGAACCCTACTAACCATCCATTGTATGATGTTGATAAAGACCTGGGTACTTACATGTTACATTTCAGTGAGGAAGACAATACTACTGGTTTGTTACAAGTTGAAAGGGAACAGCCAGTAAGATGCAGCAGGGAACATGAGGATGAGTTGTGGCAATTATACTTTGATGGATACTCTTGCAAGGAAGGTGCTGGAACAGGGGTTCTTCTTATCTCCCCTGGAGGTGAAACAGTGAAGCTGATGTATAAATTAGAGTTTATTACTACAAATAACACTGCTGAGTATGAAGCATTGCTGGTTGGTTTGAAAGCTGCTAAAGATTTGGGCATTCAGCAGATTTCTGCATTTGGCGACTCCGAATTAGTTGTTCAGCAGGTGAAGAAAAACTATCAAGTGAAGCATGGTTTACTGAAATTCTATCGAAATGAGGTATGGGACATGATTGAAAATTATTTTGTAGCTTTTAACATTACCTATATTCCAAAAGACCATAATCAAACTGTAGACTCATTAGCCTTGGCTGCTACACACTTTAGAATCCCCAAGACCACTCAGTTGAGATATCCCATTGAGGTTAGGTACAGACCATCTGTACCTGATAATGTAAAGTAGTGGAGAGTGTTTGATGATGACATTGAGATTAAGAGGTTTCTAGAGCTTACCCATGAGTTTTCAAATTTCATGCTTGATCAAGAAGAAGATGAAGAGGATGGACAGGTGGAAGAGATTGCTGAAAATGAAATAGCTGGACATAAAATAATTGAATTAAAGAATAATTTCATTCCAAAGGGTTTGGTACCTTTGGAAAGGATTTTTTCAAAAGACGATACACTCCTGAAACCTGTTGTACAGTCCTCAGAAGAGAATGTGGTGGATTGTAACATTGGCTCTGCTGGACAGCCTAGAATGGTAAAAATTTATAAAGCACTTACAGCTGAACAAAGAAATAGGTACATTAAGTTGTTAAAAGAACATGTTGATGTTTTTGCATGGTCTTATGAGGAATTGAGAACCTATGACACTAGAATTATACAGCATAAAGTCCCTTTAAAACCAAATGTCAAACCTTTTCATCAGAAATTAAGGAGGATTAATCTGGCCAATGTTTCCTATTATTGAAAAAGAAGTGAAGAAGTTGTTGGATGCCAAGATCATAGTACCCCTTAGGTACTCTTCATGGGTGGCTAATCTAGTTCCTGTTAGGAAAAAGAATGGAGAAATCAGGTTGTGTGTGAACTTTAGAAATTTTAACAGATCTTCACTAAAGGATAATTATCCTCTGCCTAAAATTGAGCAAATATTGCAAAAAGTAGTTGGGGCACAGAGGATCTCTATAATTGATGGTTTCTCAGGGTACAATCAGATCTCTATGCATCCTGATGATAAGGAGAAGACAGCTTTCACTACTCCTTGGGGAACTTTCATGTATGACAAGATTCCTTTTGGTTTAATGAATGCTGGAGCCACCTTCCAGAGGGTTATGGATATTGATTTTGTCGGAGAAAAGGACAAGTTTGTGGTAATATACTTGGATGATATTACTGTTTTCTCACAGTCAGATGATGAACATTTGAATCATTTGAAGCGGACTTTCCTGAAATGTAGAAAATTTGGCTTGTCCTTGAATCCAAAGAAGTCACACTTTGCTGTACAGGAAGGTAAATTGCTTGGTCATTTAGTGTCTGCTAATGGTATAAGGATTGATCCTGAAAGGGTAAAAGCTATATTGAAAATAAGTTTACGAGGAGTAAAAAGGATTTCCAATCATTCATTGGTAAAATCAACTTTTTGCGTTGGTTTATACCAAACTTTGCTGAAACTATCAAGCAGATCACAGTCATGCTGAAAAAGGATCAAGAGGTCAGGTGGACCACTGAGGCAAAGAATGCATTTGAGAAGATCAAAATGGCTCTTACTAAAGCTCCTGTATTGGTAAGCCCATATTTTACCAAATAATTTCTTACATTCTCATTTGCATCAGAAGATACAATAGCAGTTGTTTTGTTACAGAAGAATAAGGAAGGACTGGAGCAGCCTATTGAATTCTTCAGCAAAACTCTCAGGTATTCTGAACTAAAATACAGTATCTTAGAAAAACAGGCCTATGATATGGTAAAAGCTTTCAAGTTTTTCAGAATCTATGTTCTGCATTCCAAATTTATTTCATTTGTGCCTAATGCTGCTGTAAAAGATGTTTTAACATAGCCTGATAGTGAAGGGAAAAGAGGCAGGTGGATTGCTAAAATCATGGAGTATGATGTAGATATCAGACCTACCAAATTAGTCAAGGGACAAGGTTTAGCCAAGCTACTGGATGAATCAAATTTTCAAGCTCTGGGATTGCATGTGATGGCTGAGGAGTCAGCTAAGGAAGAAGATCGAGCAATCTTGGAAAAAGAGAAAATCATGGACTATTATTCAGCATCCACATGGTATGCAGACATTGTGTATTTTCTATTGTTTTTACAATGTCCTAAGCATTTAGATAGAAAAGTTGCTAGATATTTAAAGCTTAAAGCTACTAAGTCTTGTCTAGTAGAAGAGCAGTTATTCTGGAAGGACCCAGGTGGTATTCTACTCAGATGCTTGGATAAATCTGAAATTGAAGGAGTAATTTCTGAATCTCATGAGGGTGCCTGTGGAGGTCACAAGTACTGGAAGACAACAACATATAAGATTTTAAGAGTTGGGTACTATTGTCCCTCTTTGTTTGCAAATGTATATCAGTAGGGAAGAGCCTGTATCCCTTGTCAGAAGTTTGCTGGCAAACAAAAATTGTTGTCATTGCCCCTAAAACCTATTGCAGTAAGTGCTCCTTTCCAGCAATGGGGTCTGGATTTTATAGGGGAGATAAATCCATCTTCCTTAGGACAACATAGGTGGATTCTAACTACAATAGACTTCTTTACCAAATGGGTGGAAGCTATCCCTACTAGGAATTCCACAAACAAAGTAATTATGGAATTCATTGAAGAAAATATCCTTAGTAGGTTTGGGTGCCCTCAGAAAATAGTAACAGATAATGCAAAGGATTTCAAGTCTAGGGCAATGGAATCATTTTGTGAAAAGAATGGTATCTTGCTGAACCATTCAACTCCTTACTATCCCTAGGTTAATGATTTGGATGAATCTTCGAATAAAAACATCATTCAGAGTATCAAAAAATTGCTTAAGCATAATAAGAGATCATGGGATTCTATGCTGAAATATGCATTGTGGGCTGATAGGATAATAGTCAAACAAGCAATTGGAACTTCTCCTTTCCAATTACTGTATGGAACAGAGGCTGTTTTTCCTGTTCAATTGGGAATCCCAATGATGAAATTTCTTCAGAGTTTCCAGGAAGAGCCCAATGATATGCAGAGAAGGATTTATGAGATGATAGAAAAGCAGCAGAACAGGGAAAAAGTGAAATAAAGTGCACAGTCATACAGATTGAAGATTAAAAGCAAATTTGACAGGCACATCAAAGAAAACACTTTCTCAGTTGGTGATATGGTTTTGAGGTGGGATGCAAGGAAATAGCAAAAAGGGAAGCATGGTAAATTTGACAACCTCTGGTTTGGCCCTTTCCTAGTGTCTAAGATTCTAGAAAATAACACTTTTGTCCTGCAGTCTTTGGAAGGTGAGGAATTGTCCAGTGCAATCAATGGATGATTCCTGAAGCATTTTTACAGTCTTTGAGGAGATTTTCACTTTTCATTGTATATACCGGTGTGAGTGAAGCATAATAAAGACTCCATAACCCAATGGAAATTTTGCAGACTAGTAGGTAGCAGATAAAAAGGCACTGGTCTACGGGCTCTTGAAGCCTCACAGGGAGGACTTCATCTCGTAGCTGGAGCTAGATGTTAAGTCATGAACTTGTTTTCTTCAGTTTTATAGTTTGCTTGTGATTTTTGTTTTAATTTTGCTTATTAACTTACTTTCATGAAATTTTGATTTTTACCTTTAGGTTTTTATTATTTATTATTTCCTTTGGCTCTGAAGGGTTCTATAGGATTTATATTGATTAAGGATTTCACAAATATACTCTAAGAGAAAGGATTATCATATAAACCTCATTTAAATTGGAATCAATGACTAAAAAAGTGCCAAATTTGATTTTAAAATATTCTTGTTGCGCAACGGCTAAAATTTTACACTGCAGCGCTACAAAAATATCGTGGGGGCACTAATTTCGTCAGTTTTTTTGGAAAATTTTCTCATGATTTCTCTCCTAGATGACTAATCACATGTGTAAAGAGTTTTTGATATGTGTTTCAGCATAAATAATCATGAAAATAGGTGTGGTCAATGACATGAAGGAGATCGTGGCAATCAACAGTTTAGGTTGGGCGAATGATGACAGATCAAGGAACGAGCCGAGATTGATGGGAAATAAGTTCTCCACATACGCATTACGAAGCTAGAGGCAAAGTGGAACGAAGACAACTGCTAAAAATCCAGAATTTGCAGTTACAGAGGGAATTTAGGGTTTTCCCCAACGCGCCAGTTCGAAGCAAATTGAAGACTTAAAGACACATGGGCAGTTAAATTCTACAGTCAGATACTCCAAGGATTAATTTTAAACGTTTTCAACCGGCCGGGAGTGAGGTATTCCGCGTAAACCTGGTCGTGGCTACTAAATTGGGGGTTCTTCTATTAAGGCTTGTTATGTTAAAATTGATTAAGGAAAACTTTAATTCATACTGTTAACAAGCTCTCAACGACCACATATCAATATAAAAGGTCTTAGATGTTTTGGCAAGTGATAAATTGAAAAATAGCAGTTACCTTGAACCAATTTTCCTGTCAAGACCAGCAAATATGGTAGGGTGAAGGTCTGTACTGTTTGTGGCGACCAGGGTTTCATAGATTTACTTATTACCTGTAATCAATGCAATGAGTTAGCTAAGCATGTCAATTGCATGCAAACCTTGTCTGAGTGTGTGCCAGAGGCTGATTGGTTTTGTGTTGAATGCAAGTTGAAGCAGAAAGTTAGCACATATAAGATTTCTCTCATATCATCTCATTCTCTAGTTAAACAATCACATTCTAAATCTAAGAATCGAGCAGTTGAAAGTGCTAATGCCAAATCCTTATTGCAAAGAGATAGCTCATTAGTGACATTAGAAGGAGCTAAGGGTGCTATTTGTGTAGAATCACAACATATAGATGTCTCTATGTATTGCAGAGGTGGTCTGGTAATTAGATGAACATATTGGATGGTTAGTTAAAGTTCAGCAGCAGCTTTGATTAAGGATTTTTAGCACTCTGTTGACCTAAATTACCCAAACATAATGCAAAAACATTTCCTGCATTGTCAATACAAACAGACTGTTAAAAATTAAGAGAAAATAGCCAAGGAGAATCAAAGAAAGCTGACTGTCAAAACTCTAGAAAGTTGAGGGAAAAGGGTTGTTAGGTCATTACCAGGGTCTTAAAATTACACAGAATTCAGCCATTTGAAAGAAAATGAAGAAAAGTGGAAAGACCAACAGAGCTGAGCCTATTGAGCTAAATTGGATTGAAAAGTTTCCAGGTTGTGCAGATCTTTTTGAAAATGCTGGATGGTTGGATTTCTTCAAGAAGATTGATGGCTATAACACTGAGGTGTCTCATAAATTTGCTAAATGTTATAACCAAGTCATGGTATCATTTGATACTCTGAAGTTTAAGTTCACTGTGGATTTGGTGGCTCAAGCAATAGGAGTCAGAAATGAAGGAGAGTTGTGGTTCAAAAAGCTTCCTTTTACCTTCAATGCCCAAAGGTATCTTTTACCTAGAATTATTTCAGAATGGAGTAAAGGAGTGCTCATCCATAATTTCAGAGCTGAATGGGTGGAGCCCATCAAATTCCTACAAAGCTACATTACCTGTGAGGGGAGGTATGATTTTTTATTCAAGTATCATTTCAGGTTCTTACAGCACCTGGCTGGTGAATCAAGGATGAGTCTCCCCTTCTTCTTGTTGAAGACTTTGCAGAAAATGTCAAGCAAGGTTAAAGAGCATCATGACCACAATGCACCGTCCATTTTTCATTATGGATTGATCAAGCTTATTATCAGCACTGCTCTACAAAGAGAAGGAAAGACATGGGACTATTTTCTCTTTTGGTCTGGGTTCCAAATCAAGCAGGAAGAACAACCCACCAAAAAGCATGTGGACAAGGGACAAACCCTAATTAGAAAATTAGGGGAAAAATTCAAGTCTGAAGATAAAAAATGTGCCAAAAGTGAAGAAGTGACAGAGCCTTCAAAGGAAGAGATTGAATCTTTGTTATAGCGGATTTCACCACACTAGGTGAATCACACATTGTATGGCCTTCCCTTGTTCCGCTGCAGACTCATCAGCCCCTTTGGACCACTTTATATCTTTTGATGTTACCTTGATCATCCCCAAAAAACATTATAATATTGATATACGCTGCTTTTTCCCCGATAACCGCGTACATACGCGGATATTCCCTCGATAGTCGCGTACATCGGGATGTGTGCATAAATCCATTAGATTGCATTTATTTAGCTTGCGCGGCGTCATACGCGGCTGTTTTGCAAACATCCGCGTATGTACGCGGCTTCGTGCCCCTTTTCCGCGTATAGACAGCCATATACGCGGTAAAAGCCTCGATAACCGCGTGGGCCGCAGCGGTCATGTAGACCTGCTTTTATGAGCTCATTGGACCATGGAAAACTTAAAAAATGATATTGAAATGCAAGTTGGGAACATGAGTAAGTACCTGGAAGAATCGGTTCTGAATTCCGCCGGGTGAATCTCCTGGAATTCGCAGTTGAATATCAAAGCTCCAATGGGTAAAAGTTTCAAATGAATTCTATTTCTTACTATTTATAGAAAATTTTTGAAATATTT